>CM042145.1:129308400-129340900 GCA_023376005.1 Doryteuthis pealeii | reverse complement strand
TCCGCACAGAGCTGATCAATATACGCCTTTGTTGGTCGGCCCATACTTGCGTGTCCATGTGCTGGCTTCCACAGGAGGACATCGCTTATGAGTCCGTCCTTGCTTCTCCAGCAGTGTCTCGCGTGTCTTGTCCGTCTTACTCGGATAGTTTGGGTGATATGTGGCAGGTGGCCGTATAGCTGTTTTCTCGTGGAGTGTTGTTTCCACGTCTTGTTCAGGATCACCCACAGCATTCTTGTGCAGCTCCCATCTAGTTTATTCTCTAGTCGCTTCGTTAGGGTCTAGGTGGTGCAGCCATACAGCAGTACTGACACGACAACGGCCTGGAAGAACTGTCTCTTTAGCTTGTCTGCGAGATTGGATTTCCATATGACCGATAATTTATTTATAGCGGCCCATGCCTTTCCTATACGTGCATTAAAGTCGTTTTCAGTGGAGGAGATGTTACTGCATAAGTATATACATGTACAAAAACGCAAAAGTCGCATAATCGCTGAAACACATAAAACATGATCTCCTATTACAACCGTAGCCCAAAGAGACACCAGTCAACTATCTGGTGCCTTCCTCCACCCGAGCCTTTAAATTACCCTGACCACACCGCTTTTAACTCACAAGCCACCGTATCCTTGTTGACACTTCCCCTTCTCTTCTCGCTCTTTTTCCTCACACCTTCCAACTTTTAGGGTTATGATTGGGGTTGGATATAGAGTTCGGGTTAGGGTTACAATTTTATGTTCTAACAATTAATAACAATTTGGAAAAAAACTTCATGATAGTCAAATTTCCCTTAACCATTTCCTTTATTTTTATTTTTTAATTTTGCAAAAATTCACGTTTGATCACAAAGTCGTTAACGGTACGTATATTTTTCATTTAGAAGAATTTTTTGTAGCTTTATCCATCACAAAATATAAATATAAATGAATCCAAATAAACTTTTATGTTAAATCAATGTTGTTATTTTTAACATTACTTGCACTCATAATAAAATTATTTACAGGGTCGGTAAAATAAGCACAAAAGTGTTTTTTCTATTTTACCGGATCCAGCTAAATAGCCTTTTCATAGATTTTTTTACTAACAATTATTTTGTTTGTTTCCCCTTTTGTCCCTATAAATTTTTTTTATCAATGATTAAAGTATTTTTTAATCCATTTTAAGACATGAAATTCACTTTTTTTTTTACAACCAAGAAAACAATTGTATGACATATTGTGTATGAAACTTATTTACTTTTCTTTAGAAATCAAACAATTATCGTATGTTTCCCCTCCCTAGATAAGTTTTAAGTAGATTTTTTTGCCTTGTCAATTGAAAATTTAGTACAATAAACCTTTCTAAATTTAAATATCAAAGCAAACTTTAAATCGCGTAAATTTATGGTTCTATTCATTCTTGTTAAGAAGGATCACAGGAAATTATCCAATAAGACAACTAATAATCCGATTTTAATAACATATTCGGTACATGGAATTATAGATAAAAAAAATCTAAGAATTTTTAGATTATGGTGATTAAGAAAAAAGTTAGTTTGTAAAGCAAATTAAATTAGTAAATAAATAAATACGACCGGAGAATAAAAAAAAATAATACTACTCTTCTCTATGAATGGAGAGAAGAGAGAGAGAGAGAGAGAGAGAGAGAGAGAGAGAGAGAGAGAGAGAGAGAGAGAGAGATTGGAGGTGTAAGATGTATATTTGCCTTCTGATTTTATTCGTATATTATACTTAAGCCAGTCGTTGGCAGCTGAAAAGGGAAGGTAAATCTCTCTCTCTCTCTCTCTCTCTCTCTCTCTCTCTCTCTCTCTTTCTCTCAACTCTCATAGATAGAACATATGTAAGGAGTATATTCAAGATATATATATATATATATATATATATATATATATATAGAGAGAGAGAGAGAGAGAGAGAGAGGTGGAGGAAAGAGACAGGCAGAATGTAAAGTAAGAAACGGGTGAGTTTTTAACTTCATTGAAAATTACGAGTAGCAAATAAAATGATTTTTTTCAAACATAACTTAAATCTAAGGAATATTTTGGGATATGTCTTATGTCATTAAACTAAAAAGGAAAAAAGACTTTAAGGCACAAACATTGATTCGCTTAGCTTTAGTATAATAATAGATTAAACACACACACACACACACACACACACACACACACACACACACACACACACATATATATATATATTATAGATATATATATATATAGATATACTTGGAGGCACGTAGTGTAATGTTTAGAGTCGTAGGAAATGGATTCGTCGACCCGATTTCAAATCCTGGACGAGGCTGTTTACATTCCTTGCAAAAATGTATGAATCCAACTCTTCTCCCCCTACCTATGGGTAAATTGCAGGATAGACTGGGCTTTTTAACCTTAATCAGGAAACCCGTTTAGGAGAAGGAAAAACTCTGAATTTAAACCTATTAAACTCCGCTTAATAAGCTAATCTTGTGTCACATCCAGCTCGGACGGAGGGATTGGTAAATATACATGCTTGCATATACACACATTTATATATTTATATATATATATATATATATATATATATATATATATATGTGTGTGTGTGTGTGTGTGTGTGTGTGTGTGTATATATATTGTTGGTATTGAGTATCATTCTATATGTTACTATATATATCTAATATTTATATATGTGTGTGTATGTATGTGTGTCTGTGTATATATTGATAGTGTATTTATATATGTGTGCACGGGTGAAATATCATACTAACAACGTATTTATGCGTGTGCAATACATTATATGTAACGCGTGTGTATGTATGTGTGTGTTTTATGTGAGACTGTTTACCAATAATCTATGAAAAACTAAATTGAAGAACGTGATGTTTGGTAAGCGACGTCTGTGAATTTACCTTTAGGGATGCTGAGTCTTTCTTTGTCGCTCGATGATGAAAGAAACCAAGGCGCGTTTGAAATATTTTCGGATGAATGATACAGCTCAAAGTGGCTTCGGGCTTCAACACTCTCTTTAATATCATGCTCAGGACACACACACACACACAAATATATATATATATATATATATATATATATATATATATATATGTGTGTGTGTGTGTGTGTGTGTGTGGTCACGCACCTACCGACTTGATTCATTTCCTACAAAAATAAAAGTAATATTTTCTTTGCCTTTTTGTACCTTATCTTTTCATATGAAGATATTATAACTTAAATGCTATAACCCCAAAATCTGTTAAACACACGAACAAATATTCTGAACAGGTTATTTAAATTTTAATATTGTTAGATTTCTAGACACCATCAAAAAGGTGGTATGCGATCAGCCGAGCAATATACCTGATATAATGCGATATATCAAAATGAAATAATAAATGTGTATGGTAAATAATTTTGTATATGATTATACATTATATATATAATTTGGATTAGAATTTAACGCTAAATGATATACCACCACTTTATATATATATATATATATATATATATATATATATATATATATATATATATATAGTATCCTATTATAGCTTTAACCTTTCCGTTGCAGTGGCATCAGTAAATAATCCAAAAGTGTTCAATATATTAAAAACATAGAGCAATATACCTGATATAATGCGATATATCAAAATGAAATAATAATTGTGTATGGTATATAATTTTGTATATGATTATACATTATATATATAATTTGGATTAGAATTTAACGCTAAATGATATACCACCACTTATATATATATATATATATATATATATATATATATATATATATATATATATATATATATATATTTATAGTATCCTATTGTAGCTTTAACTTTTTCGTTGCAGTGACATGAGTAAATAATCCAAATGTGTTCAATATATTAAAAACATAGAGCAATAATAATAATAATAATAATAATAATAATAATAATAATAATAATAATAATAGAGGAAAAGAGTTAAGGGTCTACCATTGTTTCAATCCAAATTATTCAGGATCCTACCCTATGCTTAACTAAGTCGATGTAATTCCTTACTTAAACCGAGATAAATTTATTTTCGGATAATAACGGTTGAACGCTTTGTTAGTTAATATTTTTCTCTCAATTTTCGCGTGCGGCTTATTCTATGCGTTTATTTATTCCTTAGTTATCATTTCTGTATTATTATTAATTTAATTCTTATTATAAATAATTGCTAGTAAATCTAGAAATTATAAATAGTAGATCTTAAAAAAATCTAATTATAAATGATAGCTAGTAAGAACAGTTGAAAAATAGAATTGAATCAATCTGCAATTGTAAACATAGGTTAAGTGGGTCACTAAAATATTATTAGAATTACAATATTAAATTTAACAAAATAAATTAGATATTTTTAATAGTTATTAATATTCAATTAGAGAAATACTGAAAAGAACAGTGAAAAACTATATGTTTGTAATATTAAACCCCTAAGTAAATTTAGAATTAGATTGAAACTGTTTTGGGATCCAAGTACAGCAACACCGATAAAAGAAATGTGTGGAGCACCGGGAGGCTATGTTGAACAATAAACCTCATTTGATCATATTACATGAGAGTATCTTAGTCAGCCTATGAACTTTTCAGACGAAATGCTACTAACCGCGTCCAGGATTTGTACTTGTGTCGCTGTTTCTTCCAACGATAAACATTACACATGGTCGCCTTATGTTTTGTTTATTAAGGAATCAACTTTTTTTTTACCGAAAGAGTAACTGGAGTGTCCTGACTTTTAATTGGTTGCTAAATCGGTCAAAGTCCTGTATTCTGTTGAGATGTTAGGAAAGTAAAGAATTCAAAAATAAATAAAGAAGAATGATTGGCTCCTTGATAACCATAGACCATGTCAATTGCCCGGACAATAAGTGACGACACCATCTTTGTTTGTATTCATCAACGAGATGATAACAAGACCCGCCCACTTATAAATATTAATGAGTTGATCGTTGGCTTGGAATGAATTAGGGATGCTTTTTTACAAATCTGGGAAGAGCAGCGACATGCGTTTGGGGGAGGGAGGAGTTGGTGGTCTTTATTTCTTAAAAAGTCGATACGCTGCGATTATGACAGTTCTCAATAGAAGGGTCCCTTTTTTTAGGGTGGCTTGTTACACGACTGAAAGCGTTGGATGGATGGATACTCAAAACCATGGAAAAACGAAGAATTCTCTCCCCCCCTCTCTCCCTCTCTCTCATTTAGATACGGGCTATAAACACCAACAGAAGGGCTGCTAAATATCAGTAAGAGTTTCTTTCACCTGAGTTAACCTTTTCCCCATCGAGTAAAATTTTACGACCGCGATTCCTTGAATAATCTGATTAGCTCACTCGGTTGAGCATCAGCCTTAAAACTGCAAGGTTCTGAGTTCGATACCTGTTGGGATATTTCGGTATATAAGGTGTGCTTTAATTCCCCACCTCTATTTATAAACTATCCAACGTCACGTGACTGACTCTTGTAACCAATCACTAGCAATCCTACTGGGTATGTTCCTGATGGAATAATAGGGTAGGTTCCTGATGGAATAATAGTGTAGGTTCCTGATGGAATAATTTGGATTGAAAAACCCGTAACTTATTATTATTATTATTATTATTATTATTATTATTATTATTCTATGTTTTAATATATTGAACACTTTTGCATTATTTACTGATGCCACTGCAACGGAAAGGTTAAAGCTACAATAAGATACGATAGAATAGTTAAACCCCTCACATTGGTCATAATTAAAACTGCACTCTTTGAGGACGGACACACATAGGATTGTTGGATCTGTACCAATACTCTCGAAGGACTTATACTTTATACCAGTAACTGAGAACACTTTAGTAACCAACAAGATTCACATTATCAACGGACTCTTTATCAAGGATCCAATTCCACCAGATAAGCGCTTCTGCTATAAGGCCAAGGAATGGCCCTTAAAAACGTAACAACAATGTCCCCACCAACCCAGCGTATGAGTAGCACGGATTTGGTAATGCGGTCTATGCGGTGAAGTGGGGAGTTCATGATAGGGTTGGCTCTCCACATCACCAAAACAATCTTCCAATGCCAGTGAAAATGGAGTAGATTCCATCGCTGTCCGGTTGATACCGACAATTGGTAACTTCGCCAACTTTACAACGTTCAAATTCATGGAATGCAATGGGAGGTTTAAAGTATAAATGGTTGTAATTGTGGAATCATTTAGAAATTAATCAAATTTCGGCATTGAATAATCCATAGGGATTTGACATGCCATTAAACAAATAAACCAACCCAATCCAACTTAAAAACATTTCGAGACTGAAGCTTTAAGATTTGAAATTTGAAAATTCAAACGAAGTACAACGCGGAGTGTCTTAAAATATTAATCCTTATACTTATTGGATAGAAATACGTGAATCCATATAACTATGTGCAAATTATTTGTATTAATAATAGTTACTTGAAATTATAATTGTTTAAAAAAGATAATTATTATCAGATACTTAAAGCCATATAATTACATGAAATGCTTGAAGCTATATAATTTTCAATAGATAGTAATATTTATAAGAAATATAGTAAAAATCATTTCCAATGCATTTTCATAGTAAAAATCATTTCAAATGCATTTTTATAGTAAAATCATTTCCAATGCATTGTCATAGTAAAAATCATTTCCAATGCATTTTTATAGTAAAATCATTTCTCATGCATTTTATAGTAAAAAAAATTTGCAATGTATTTTTATAGCAAAAAGCATTTCCAATACACTTTTAATGTAAAAATAATTTATACATTTTTATAGAAAAATCCATTTCCAATTCATTCTTATCGTAAAAAATGAATTCCAATGCATTTTTATTCTAAAATTAATTTCAATCTATTTTTATAGTAAACATTAATTGCAACTCATTTTTATAGTAGAATCCATTTCCAATGCATTAAAAAAATTGATTACGACATTAAATAACCCATACATGAGCAGCCAATTCAAAACATTTCCCAACCTTAGACACATGTGTTTACCCAATCCCCTCCGCGACACAAGGTCAATTTGTTGACAACGGATAAGAATTCAGAGTTTTCCTTCTTAAAGAGCACATTAGGGCTGGTTTAGCTCAGTCGGTGAAGAGTCCGACTAGGAACCACAAGGTTCCGGGTTCGATACCGGACCTCGCCAACTCAACGTATGAGTAGCTCAGTAAAGTGAGGAGCTGACGGTAGGTTTGGCGTTCCACCTCAGACGCCAAAGCAATCTCCTTGGTCTAGTGCTAGTGAAAAGGGGATATACTCTTTCGCTGTCTGACGGATACCGACTTTAGGCCACCCCGACGACTTTACGACTTATTTGTCCACTACTGGAAGAGAATAGTTTGATTCATACCATTATGAAAATGATTAGCGTTATGCAAATAACTTCGTCCTTCATTTGAACTCTGGTCTATTTCCCACGACGAGAACCGTTACACAACGAGTGCCTCTTAAGACCCCTGTACACGTCTTGCAGATCATAGATCCGCAAGTCACTCAAGATCGGTACTGGTGCTGCGGTCTCAGTAGCAAGATTTTCTTGATTCGTTAGTTGGATAGATTTTACGGCATGTCAACCATTGTTGGGTGATTTTATGTCGAAGAAGTTTTGTTTTATTCATTCTTGTTGGTTATTCTATGTTTTTTCCAAACTCATTTTTTTTTATAGATAAATACTCAGTTTTTAAAAATCTATTTAACCAATAGATGGGACGTTAATAGGTACTACTTCTCCGGTTCAGGGTAGATAACTCTCCCTTAACGAACTCTTTCACAGAAAAAGTGTAGTATCAGACAACAACATGGCTGCTTGATGAACACATCACTTGTTGACAGTTAATTATTTATCCAAACCCATCCTGCTGTATTCCTGGTCGGTGAGAAAATAAAAACGAATATTGTTGTATTTTAAAACATATTTAACTGTTTTGTTGTATTTTGTTATTCCTAATATATTTGGATATAACAGAAAGGAAGAGAGAAAGAATATTGGTTGTTGTGTTTTAGAACATATCAACTCTATTCGGTAAATTTTATTAAGATGCAAAATTTCTTTTAATGAATTTCTTAATTATGACGATAAAATAAATCACGTTAAAAAAGCACATCTCCAAGAGAGAGAAAACGGCAAAAATGCGCTATTTGGAGTAATAAGGTTGATTGTTTTGTTTTACGTCATATATTTCGGGTTATTTAAAAAAGAATGAAATCATTTTTGATAAACAAAGGACTCAGGTTGCTTACAGTACATCCTGTTGCTAAAGTGGTCACCCAATTAAGGACCGAACAGGCTCATTGGTGTCTTAACTTCGGTGATTTAGTAGGAATCGGTGCTTTTAGAGTGACTTATCTGTAATAAGAAAGAATATCGAAAAAAAAAAAAAGAAAATGAAAGACGAAAGAAAGAAAAAAAAGAAAAAGAAATAGATAAAAAATAAAAGTAAAGTAAGAAAACATAGAAAGAAAGAAAGAAAGAAAGAAAGAAAGAAAAAGAGAAAGACAAAGAAAGAAAGGAGAAAACAATACATGACATGAAGAAAAGAAAGAAAACATAGAAAGAAAGAAAGAAGAAAGAAAAAGAGAAAGACAGAAAGAAAGAAAAGAAAACATACATGAAATGAAAAGAAAAGAAAGAAAGAAAGAAAAAGAGAAAAGAAAGAAAGAAAAAAAGAGAAAACAATACATGAAATGAAGAAAAAAAGAAAACATAGAAAGAAAGAAAGAAAAAGAAAGAAAAAGAGAAAGACAGAAAGAAAGAAAGGAGAAAACAATAAATGAAGGAAAGAAAGAAAACATAGAAAGAAAGAAAGAAAGAAAAAGAGAAAGACAGAAAGAAAGAAAGGAGAAAACAATACATGAAATGAAGAAAAGAAAGAAAGCAGAAAGAAAGAAGAAAGAAAAAAGAAAAAGAAAGAAAGAAAAAGAGAAAGACAGAAAGAAAGAAAGAAAGGAGAAAATAATACATGAAATGAAAAAGAAAAGAAAACATAGAAAGAAAGAAAGAAAGAAAAAGAGAAAGACAGAAAGAAAAAAGAAAGAAAGGAGAAAACAATACATGAAATGAAGAAAAGAAGAAAGAAAGAAAGAAAGAAAGAAAAAGAAAAAAGAGAAAGACAGAAAGAAAGAAAGAAAGAAAGGAGAAAACAATACATGAAATGAAGAAAAAAAGAAAACATAAAAAAAAGAAAGAAAGAAAGAAAAAGAGAAAGACAGAAAGAAAGAAAGGAGAAAACAATACATGAAATGAAGAAAGAAAGAAAACATAGAAAGAAAGAAAGAAAGAAAGAAAAAGAGAAGACAGAAAGAAAGAAAGAAAACAATACATGAAATGAAGAAAAGAAAGAAAGAGAAAGAAAGAAGAAAAAAAAAAAGAAAGACAGAAAGAAAGAAAGAAAAAAGGAGAAAACAATACATGAATGAAGAAAAGAAAGAAAGAAAGAAAGAAAGAAAGAAAGAAAGAAAAAGAGAAAGACAGAAAGAAAGAAATGAGAAAACAATACATGAAATGAAGAAAAGAAAGAAAACATAGAAAGAAAGAAAGAAAGAAAAAGAGAAAGACAGAAAGAAAGAAAGGAGAAAACAATACATGAAATGAAGAAAAGAAAGAAAGCAGAGAAAGAAAGAAAGAAAGAAAAAGAGAAAGACAGAGAGAAAGAAAGAAAGGAGAAAACAATACATGAAACGACGAAAAGAAAGAAAGCAGAGAAAGAAAGAAAGAAAGAACGGAAGAAAAAAGAAAGCAATACATAGAAAAGAAAAGAAAAGAAAAGAAAAGAAAGAAAGAAAGAAAGAAAGAAAGCATTACATAGAAAATAATAGAAAAGAAAGAAAGAAAAGAAAGAAAGAAAGAAAAGAAAGAAAGAAAGAAAGAAAGAAAGCAATACATAAAAAAGATAAGAAAAAAATTAGAAAAAGAAAGAAAGAAATACATAAAAATAAGATGATGGGACTAAATAAATGGAATTGTCCGTCGCCAAGAAAAGAGGCAAACACGAGTGTTCCACTTGATTACACCTTGTCTCTGAGTTCGTCTTTCCTTAACGCTGTGGGGTGGGACTAAGGGGTGCAGAGTGGGGTCGGTGGGATGGACACATTTCAGTTGGCCCTTCTATCCGTTTGCAAATAAGACTAATAAAACTTCAACTTACCTTCATTCAATTTGTGGTCGCATTCTCCGTGGGAGACGGTAGCGACGCCATGAGGCGAACAAGGGCAGACCGAAAAATTTGCCTTCTAAACATCTGCACTCCAATTCTTGATTTCGTTTGCTCAGAAACGCCATTATCAACCAAAGACAGAAAAGACGTCCATCTTTCTTTTCTTTCTTTCTTTCTTTCTTTATATATTTCTTTCTTTCTTTCTTGTTTGTTAACCATTTCTTTTTCGTTCGTCCATCTTTATCAACCAAACACAAAAAAGAAGTCCATTTTTCTTTTCTGTCTTTCTTTTTCCTTTTCTTTCTTTCTTTCTTTCTTGTTTGTTATGTCATTTTTTAATTTTATTTTTCGTTCGTCCATCTTTATCAACCAAACACAAAAAGTCGTTCAACTTTCTTTCTTTCTTTCTTTCTTTCTTTCTTTCTTTCTTTTCTTTCTTTCTTTCTTTCTTTCTTGTTTGTCATGTCATTTTTTTCGTTCGTCCATCTTTATCAACCAAACACAAAAAAGAAGTCCATTTTTCTTTTCTTTCTTTCTTTTTCCTTTTCTTTCTTTCTTTCTTTCTTTCTTTCTTTCTTGTTTGTTAACCATTTCTTTTTCGTTCGTCCATCTTTATTAACCAAACACTGAAAAGACGTCCATCTTTCTTTTCTTTCTTTCTTTTTTCTTTCCTTTCTTTCTTTCTTTCTTGTTTGTTATGTCATTTTTTAATTTTATTTTTCGTTCATCCATCTTTATCAACGAAACACAAAAAAGTCGTTCAACTTTCTTTCTTTCTTTTCTTTCTTTTCTTTCTTTCTTTTTTTTCTTGTTTGTCATGTCATTCTTTTTTCGTTCGTCCATCTTTATCAACCAAACACAAAAAAGACGTCCGTCTTTCTTTTTTTCTTTCTTTCTTTCTTTTTCTTTCTTTCTTTCTTTCTTGCTTGTTATGTCATTTTTTAATTTATTTTCGTTCATCCATCTTTATCAACGAAACACAAAAAAGTCGTTCAACTTTCTTTCTTTCTTTCTTTCTTTCTTTCTTTCTCGTTTGTTATATCATCTTAATTTTTTTCTTTTTCTTTCCTTATTGTTTGATTTCTAAACCAGATTTAAACTTCACTGTTCCATTCTTTCTTTCTTTCTTTCTTTCTTTCTTTCTTTCTTTTTTTCTCACCCACTATTGTTTCTTTCCTTTTCTTCATTCATTTTTATCTTTTTCGTTTAGTTTAATTCTTTTCTCCCTATCTGCTTAGACATCCGAATGTCTTCATTCTTTCCATTTTTTCTTTCTTCTTCATTTATTCATTTTTTCGATTTTATTCTTTCCTTAGCATCGTCTACTTTCTCTGTTTGTTCTTTCTTTCTTTCTTTCTTTCTTTCTTTCTTAATCTTATCAGTTTCATTTTTTCTTTCACGTCATGTTTACTTTCTCTGTGTATTCTTTCTTTCTTTCCTTCCTTCTTTCGTTCTTTCTTTTTTCTTTCTCACCTACCATTTTCTTCTTCCTTTTTCCCCTTCATTCATTATATTTCTCATTCAGCTTAATTATTTTACTCGTCGGATTTAACTTCCGAATATATTCTTCTTTCTTTCTTTCTTTTTCCTTACTCTCTCTCTCTCTCTCTCTCTCTCTCTCTCTCTCTCTCTCTCTCTCTCTTTCTTTCTTTCTATCCTATCTCTTTCTCTTTCTCCGGTATAGATGAATTTAAAGTAAAGTCCAACTTTCTGTAGTTTTCCTCTTCTTTTTCTTTTTGTGTACATTTTCTTTCCTTTCCTTTCCTTTTCTTTCTTTCTTTCTTCCTTTCTTTCTTTCTTTCTTTCTTTTTCCTTACTCTCGCTTTCTCTCTATCTCCCACTTTCTTTCTTTCTACCCTATCTCTTTCTCTTTCTCGCGTATAGATGAATTTAAAGTAAAGTCCAAATTTCTGTAGTTTTCCTTTTCTTTTTTTTGGGTATATTTTCTTTCCTTACCTTTTCTTTTCTTTCTTTTTTTCTTCTCATTCCTTCCTCTCACTCTCTTTCTTTCTCTTTCTTTCTCTTTTCCTCTCATAGATGAATCTAAAGTAACCTGTGTAAATGTGCGTATTGAAATACCCTCGACTTTATGCCTTTCAGTACAAAAGATCTTTTATGTAAATGTGTGCATTTTACTGTGAAATATATGCCATCGCGTAAGTAGGTCCCTTGAAAAGTGCACATTTATAATCGAATGTCTCTCTCTCTCTCTCCTCTCTCTCTCTCTCTCTCTCTTCTCTCCCTCTCTCGTTGTGTGTGTGTGCATGGATGTGTGTGTTAGTGGTGTGTGTGTGTGTGTGTGTGTTTATCTTTTCGAGTTGGTCTGTGTACGGGGGAATTATTCCTCGTAAAATGCGATAAACGGTGTGGGATGTGTAAAAACTGATGAGTCGACCGAACATTGAAATCTAATCGTTCAGCTTGCATAAAATGTTAATCTCAAGCGTTTTTCGTGTCCTCAGTATGACGTTAAATGTTGTGATGAGGTTCCAGTTCTGGAGCTCTGTCGAGTGTGGAGTAACCTTCCATTGCCATTACTCACAGGTCCACTATGACCCGGAGTGGTATTACCTGTTAGGTCTCCCTTTATAAAGGCTTACGGTCAAGTCCTGTTGAAAGCATCGGTTCCCGCAATTGTTACATAATTTATGGACGGCTTATAAATTATGTATGTACCTGTAGTTAGAATATTTGAATAAAGTTCGTTAGAATCAGAAGGACGGGGTGCAGTAGAAAGTTACCATGACTGATAATTGACAACCAGTAACATTCCGCTACAGTGACATTCTGGTACAGGTGTGAGAATAACTTTTAATTTAGTTGAGATTCGATGCAGTTTTCAGAGTAAGTGGACCTGTGGTTCACCGCTCTGGGTTGGTACCTTCCCGCGACGGAATCATGGGCTGGGTTCTGGAAATAAAGTTTTATTAAGAAAACAACCAAATTTTGTTTGTTAATTAAATATTAAAAACAAGAGATGACAGCCCGAAGAAAGAAGATCAATCCCCAGCAGCAGCTCAGAAGAGATGTCCGCCCAGAGAAAATGGCGACCGGCTGAGTTAGACGATGTAAGCAGAATGTAGCAAGTAAGAACTATATCATCTCTCCTACACTACCTGTCTGTCTGTCTGTCTGTCTCTCGCCATTATATACCCATGATGGCTCTCTCCCCGTATATATACCCGAATAAAGGGGTATATAACACAATATGACCTCAGTTAAACAATAATGAGCCTATTTCTCTGAATGTTTGAGATTAGGCTTGAAGATTAGTATTATCTGCGTTATTCGGACTATTGTCCCCATCTTCATTGTTATTTGTACAACGTTTCGGCCGATATACCTTCCAGCCTTCTTCAGGTATTTCTTGTCGGACTCGGGAACCTTCTCGACTCGGAACCTGATGGCTCCCGAATACGACAAGAAAGTTCCCGAGTTCGAAAAGAAGCTTCCCGAGTCCGAGAAGGTTCCCGAGTCCGACAAGAAATACCTGAAGAAGGCCGGGGGGCATATCGGCCGAAACGTTGTAAAAATAACAATGAAGATGGGGACAATAGTCCGAATAACGCAGATAATACTAATAATGATCCTGTTCAATACTTAATTGGGTGACCAATTAAGCGCTAGTTAACACACCAATGTCAAAAAGCAAAATCTGCTCTACTATTTACCCATAGCTAGAAGGAGAATAGTTGGGTGCATAACTTTCCTAATAATAAATATATTTAATTAGAAAGATTAATGAAATTAAATAAGAACGTATATAAACATATTACACTTATTTTGATTATATTTTTATTGGTTTCTATATAAAACATTCATAAGATTGATTTTAATACGTTGGAGAATACAATAATAATATTCGAGATCAATACCACCAAGTAATTATTTATCAAATCCGGTTTTGTTAAAACCAGTATGCAAATTGAATACACCATATATTATGTAAACGTTTATTTCTTAGTGATATATAAGACATGGGCTCTTTAGCCTTGGTCGGCAACCCATCAACTCAAGAAGTCCGACACAGAACCTCTGTTGCCTTCAGGGAAAGGCTAAGGGAGTAAACCCCGAAAATAAATCAGGAGTTGGAGTCCCTAAGGTGGTGTGATGCTGAAATCCAGTGCTACCCATCAACTCCAGCGACACTACCGTTGCCAAACTGCATTGGTACCTTAACTTTCCTTTGGATCACAGCGGCAGTGTGGAGAGGAGGGATTTGCTGCACGGGCAACAGCTCATCCTCCATATGAACCCGCCTAGGCTATGCAGTTCAAGTTAACAAAACCATGACACTACTCCATCGTCTCTCGTAGACGGAAGGATGCCAACCAACATGGGCACCTCACAAGGTCTAATGGTATGCAAGCTAGACTTGCAGTCCATTGTTAGTGAGTTCTATTCTCATTGATTGCATAATACTTCTGGTCTTGTGCCACATCTAAGATAAGCTATATAAGTAAATAGCTATATATGACACATTGCAGGATTTAAACATGTTTAATAACACATTGCGGGATTTAAACATGTTTAATAACATGGGCTGTTTTGAAGCAAATCTAACTCAGATTTTCATAGTAGACCTCTTTAATAAATAAGATTTATTCTATGTACTAGCAAAATAAAAAACGCCCTGTGGGCGACGTAAAATAAATATTGCCTGAGGAGATGGGAGTTGAAAATTTAGTATGAGAGAGTTTGTATCATAAGTAAAGTAAAATCATCAAATTTATTAAAGGAGTAAAAAAATAAAATAAATTTCTTAAAGGAGTCAAAAATAAATTTAAAAAAAATGGAAACTTAATTCTGATAACTTTAAATATATATTAAAATAAAACAAACTATATATAGATACCAGGTATGTAGTTATTAAAACTTGTTTAAAACACCAATGAGAACTGTCTAACATTGCATGCTCAAATTTTGAGCGTATTTATTCTATGTTATGACGATTTTAGGTAGTGTGACGTAAGCAGTGACGTAGTTTTTGTTACAGACAAAAACCGGAAGCGAATCTCCATTATTAATAGATTAATAAATTTGACTATAAATTAAATACTCATTGATAAACTTAAGAAATTATATGACGGAATTGAGATGTAAACATTGACGTAGTTTCAGTTACAGACTGATAGTCACCGAATATCCATTATGATAAGATATATATTTGTTCTACTAATATTTGCATCATCTTCGCTGAGGATTAAACCATTGTATCGTTATTTTAACCGCATCGGCATTAACGGTTGTTAAGAATCAGTTGGGAGAAAAATCCAATTTCAAAATGAAATGAATGAAGGGAAATTCTTTTCTCCTGGTGGAATCCCTTGACAAAAGATAAGAAAGGTGTGAAAAGATTAACGGGAAAAACGCAAATAACTACGGCATTTCTGTTAAATCAAATACGAAAAGCGGTGTTTCCCATACGGTACGATTTACGACAAACAAAAGGAGATTGGGGATTCCCCAAAGTTGTAATGCCAGCATTATATATATATATATATATATATATATATATACATATATATATATATGTATATATATATATAGCATTATATATATATATATATGTACACACACATTCACACACACACACACACACATACACACACACACACACACACACACACACACATATATATATATATATATATAAACAGTCATATATATATATAAACACACACACACACACATATATATATATGTGTGTGTGTGTGTGTGTGTGTGTGTGTGTGCATAGATATTTTCGTATTTAGAGGTACAATGATATATATTCATATGTATTGTGACTAATATCACGGGAAATAACTGATATATATATATATATATATATATATATATATTATATATATTATATATATTATATCCCATGATATTAGTCATATATATATTTAATAACTATATATACACAACTACACACACACACACACACACACACACAAATATATATATATGCATGTATGCATATCATTGATGAATTAAAGATATATCTACATATACGTATGTATATATATATATATGGATACCAAGATACATTTTATGATGTATGCATATATGCATGTGTACATATGGATATGTTTAATTATTTTTAGGGATATGAAATACTGTTTGTGTATATAATATATATATATATATATATATATATATGCCTATCAATCTATACGTATATATATATATATATATACATATATATGCATATATATATGTATGTATATATACATAAGTATAATAAATCCAATATTTATGCATATATTAACATATCTATCCATCAAAAAATATTTTAATATACATATATAGATCTGTCCCTTCACTAACACAATCATGAAATTGTATTTATTTACCTCAATATGAATAGCCAATGAACACACATAGACGTGCACACACATAAATATACTCACACACATACAGACATAAACAAAAATACACATACATACATACACACACATACTCTCTCTCCCCCTCTCTATTTCTCTTTTACACACACACACACACACACACACTGCATCATGTGGACCCCATTGTTCAAATGATCAGTCTAGAAAATAACATAACGTTGCCCCGAGTGAGCAAACGATAGATTCATTTTAAATTTATTCATATGATTCATTTCTTTTATTTCATTTATTATTATTATTATTATTATTATTATTATTATTATTATTATTATTATTATTATTATTATTATTATTATTATTATTATTTATTTTTATTTTATTTGTTCATTTATTTATTTTGCTTGGCCATTTCGAGCGTTGATTCTTGAATAGTGAAATCTATTTTTTAGCGCTTTTAACCTTCCATATTTTTTCATTTCCCGCCCTTTTTCTTATCTCACTGTGTTTGTTTTCATATTTGGATTATTAGTTTCCTTTACATGTTGCAATTGCAGAAATTCATTTGGGATCCTATTCAGAAAAAACAAAAACAAAAAAACAGAAAGAAAATCTTTTCTTTTCTTTTGGAGTTTGGGACAGAAAACAATAGAGAGATAATGCCTTATATAAATTATTACTTAATAAATACGACTTTAAAGAAAGAAGTTAATCTTTTCTTGGAAACATGACGACACTACATTGAATTATTCAGTATTTTTTTATTACTTGTGTCCCACGTTATTTCTTGAACAAAATGAACAATATTTCTTACTAGCAAGACCTGTGGATATACATGATAAATTAATCATTACAACTTTTTATATGTTTACTTATGGAGGTGCGTGGTTTAATGGTTAGAGTCGTTAAGGAAATGGACTCGTCGACCTGAGTTCAAATCCTGGACGAAGCTGTGTGCATTTCACATAGCGCTAATACTCTTGGGAAAGGTATGCATCCAACTACTCTCCCTTCAACAATGGATAAATAGTAGGGCAAACTAGGCTCTTTACCCTTGGCTAGGTAACCGTTCTAGGATAAGTAAAACTCTGAATACAAACCTGTTAAACACCGCTTAAGAAATTGACCTCGTGTCACATTCTACTCGTGCGGAGATGTTGGTATATATATATATATATATATACCAACATCTCCGCACGAGTAGAATGTGACACGAGGTCAATTTCTTAAGCGGAGTTTAACAGAGTTTTACTTATCCTAGACCGGTTACCTAGTTATGGCTTTAACCATTACACTACGCGCTTCCTACACATACACACACACACACACACACACACACACACACACACACATATATATATATATATGTGTGTGTGTGTGTGTGTGTGTGTGTGTGTGTAGGAAGCGCGTGGTGTAATGATTAAAGTCATGGGAAATGGATTCGTCGCCCCGAGTTCAAATCCTGGATGTGGTAATTGCATTTCACTTTGCGCTAATACCCTTGAGAAAGGTATGAATCCTACTCTCCCTCCAGCTATGGGTAAAAAGTAGGGCAGACTCGGCTCTTTAACCTTGGCTAAGTAACCAGTCTAGGAGAAGGAAAACTCTGAATTTAAACCTGTTAAACTCCGCCTAAGAAATTGACCTTGTATCACATCCTGCTCGTGCGGAGGGATTTGGTAAATATATATATATGTGTGTGTGTGTGTAAAAATTATAATCTCTCTCACTCTTTTTCTTTCTTTCCTTCTTTTCATATTTTCATTATGGCCGATTGAAACTTAGCGTTATTCCTTCCGCGCGCTCACCCCTATATTTCCCTACTCTCTTTCTTTCGTTCTTTCTTTCTAATTATATTTTTCTGTGTAGCATGTCGTTTTTCTTCCCTTTCTTTGTTGATAATAAAACCGGAAGGGTCTTTTATTTAGCTGAGGTGACGGCACTCATTAGAAATAAGAATTCGGTGGATAAGCAACACCAGATAATCAGGACTTACATTTTTGCATTTTATCTTGGATGATTTGTACGGATCATTTTTTACCAGAGGGTGTTGCAAAATGATAACGGTCGTAAGATTAAGGAAAAAGGGCATTGATATATAGACATAATATATATAAGAAGATATATATAGATAAATACGATAAAAGAAGATAATATTCTCCTGGAAACATGACAACACTACATTGAATTATTCAGTATTCTTCTTTTTTTTTTTACTTTTGTCCCTCGTTATTTCTTGAACAAAATGAACAATATTCTTTCTAAGTAGGTATGGCCAAAATTTCACTTGTTTTTACACCTCCCCTTATGAATTAAAATTCAACATGACTCGTAAAAAATGAATCGCTTACAGAAATTATTTGTTTTACAGCCTTTAAAAACGAAAGAATTTTATAAATCAAAATCCTTATCTGCCATTACCTTGAAGTCAAGCTGAAAGCACCGGTAGATCAGCGAAGTTAAACACACACACACACACACACACACACACACATACAAATAATATATATATATATATATATATATATATATATATATATATATTATAATATTCTAAACTATGTATATATACTTCTAAACTATGTATATAAAATATATATATTATTTCCAAACTCAAATGGTGTGAATAAAAAACAGTATCAACTAGACATAGATGGATAAAGAATTTTTTTTTTTAGTTCTTGTATATAACACAACTTTTTGAAATGTTTTTTGAATCATCAAACGAAATTTTTTTAACGTTATCAAATCGTAGTCATTTTCTTATATATTTCGTTTTTTTTTTTTTTCGTTTTCCCTTCTTTTTTTCCAGTTACGTTTGTCTCCTCCTGTGAATTTCTTTTTCTTCGTTTCAATCTGAATCGAATGCGTGAAGCATCATTGAAAATCATTTGGGATTCTAGAAAAGAAAACAATGATAATAGTTCCTTATCTTGAACTTTGGAGGTTACAAAACACACAAATGCCTGTATTTGCTCTCATAGATGTACACATTGGCACTTTGTTACGTTTTTAAGGGCCATTCCTTGGCCTTATAGCAGAAGCGCTTATCGGGTGGAATTGGATCCTTGATAAAGAGTCCGTCGATAATGTGAATCCTTTGGTTACTAAAGTGTTGTCAGTTACTGGTAATCGTAAAAGTCCTTCGAGAGTGTTGGTACAGATCCGGCAATCCTATGTGTGTCCGTCCTCAAAGAGTGCAGTTTTAATTATGACCAATGTGGGGGGGGGGTAAGTATTCTATCAGGCCAATAGTATTGCCAGTGATTGGTTAAAAGAGTCAATTACGTGACCTTGGATAGTCTATAAATCTAAGTGTGTATTTATAGCACATCTTATATCCAAATAATCCCAACACACTTTAATGAAAATAATTCTTGAGAAAAAACTTTTGGTGAAAAATCTTTGTGTTATGTGGAAGTTATGATAATATTAGCCGGAATTCAGTCATACATTTATCTATATGTATATACTTATTTGTTATAAGAGTCGGGCCAAGACAAAACAAGTCTTCTTCCTTATCTACCGCATGTACCATGTAAACTAGTATTACCTGTTTCATAGTCGGATTGTCTATGCCTTGGTTTGTCTGGTGAGGGGGGTATGGGGACACCCAGCACCACTAAAAACAAGAGCTGTTAAAGGGCGGATGAGTCCCCGGGGAATCAACAGCCAACCACATCAATAGTAGTAGGATTGGGGTGCTTACTAATTATATAAATCTCCAAATGGAGTAGGTGAGGATCCTTAACCTTGGGTGGCAATCCATATAAACAAGGAAAAGTCTGTTTAAAAATCTCCGCTGCTTAGCGGCTATACATTATTTCAAGGAAAGGTTTGGTAATAAACCTCGAAATCAAATCCAAAGTTGTAGTCCCGAAGGTGGTGTGATGCTGATCTTCAGCGCTATCCAGCAACTCCTGCAAAGCTGTCGTTGCCAAACCTAATTGTTTTTTTGTTTTTGTTTGTTTGTTTGTTTGTTTTTGTCTTTCTAATGGCAGAGGTTAAACCTGCTGCTTGAGTGATGGCTCATCCACCATATTGACTCGCTTAAGCTACGTGGTTCCACTTATTTTTGGACGCTTCGCCATTATCTCTAGTAGACGGATGGATGCCAATGATGACTTATTTGTTATAGTGTACAATATATTTAAGGTGCAATCGTTACCATTGGTTTTAAAGTAGCGTTTTAGCCACTTATCGTCAAGACAACGCGCCAGTGAAAGAATGTATTGTACTCTATAACAAATAAATACAACTCTTACACCCGTAATCGAGCACTTTATTTTCAATTTTCCGATACTAAAAATCTACTCTCTCTCTCTCTCTCTCTCTCTCCCCCTCTCTCTCCCTTTTCTCTCTCTCTCTCTCTCTCTATATATATATATATAAAGTATTGTTATGGGTTCAACGGGAAAGATTAATATTTTATAAAAAAAGAAATTCCGCAAAATAGATTATGTTGTTTTTAAAAATGTATTATTCTTTACATTAGCATTATATATATTATATATATATATATATATATTATATATATAATATATATATATATATATATATAACATGGGTACTATATTTATAAGTAGACAGTGCTCACTATCATTTATAGAACATGTATATCTTAGTTAAGATAGCTTGGACATAGAGTCAATGGTGCCTGGTTACTGGATTACGTCTATGCGATCTTTAGACCAGGCTATGCCCACAAGATATCATTCAACAATAAAAATATGAATACAGCCCAGTACTATCAAAATATATCTGTCAAATCAACAACTCAAATCAAAACACACCAGAAATAACATGGAAAATAGCATCTAGTAGCCACAAAGTTCCGGGTTCGATACCGGCCCTCGCTAACATAGCGCATGAGTAGCACAGCTTGGGACTCCGTGGTAAAGTGGGAAGCGCGCTAACCCCCCCTCTCTCTCTTTCTCTCTCTCTCTCTCTCTCTATATATATATATAATATAATATATATATATTTCCCCTACTCTCTCTCTTTCTTATTCTATTTTTCTGTGTATTATTTCCTTTTTCTTCACATTATTTCTTTATACTAAAAACAGAATGGTCCATTATTTAGCTAACGTGATAACACTCATAAGAAATAAGATTTCGGCAGATAAGCGTCATCAGATAATCAGGATGTATATTTTTGCATTTCATCTTGGGCAATTTGGACGATCTCATTTTAAACCAGAGGGTGTTGCAAGATGATAACTGTCGGAAGATTAAGGAACACGCGTATAAATTCCAACTCAGAACTTAAAAAAAAAATACAATGAATTCCTGAGGTTTCCTAGGTAGAAAACAACAAAGATGGTGATTTCCGTTCGAATAAAAAATATCCAATTAGATCTGATGACTTGTAGGGCACCTCGAGGGGGCTGTGGGTGCAACGGTTAGCAAGTTTAGCGGACCATTGATTCTTACTGGAAGACCTATATTTCTGCCACCGTGGAAAACTAAGGTTAGCTTATTAAATGATTACATACAAGAACTTGTAAAGACTTTGATAACCCCGAGGTAAATTTAGTCAAACATTATTCTATTTCTTGATGACTATATGCATATCACTTATCTGAACAGAATTTTAAACTGTCTTGAGTGAGAAGCGGTGTGAGAAGCGGTGTGAAAATCCTTACTCGTATCTGTCGGTGACCCGAATAATCTGTGGAGCGTGAGAGTTTCTTGCATATCAAATCAGCTGGCCAAATGTTTTCGATTAAATATAATGCTTTTCTCGAGCGTTTTATGAAATTGGACGGCGTCTGATAAAGCGACTCTTTCTCTGATGACGACCGCCATGATAGCGGTTTGGTTTGAATTCAACCAGAAGCGGAACGCGGGAAGAATGGCGAGAACAATGGACGCCATTCGAGTGAAAAATTATTTAAATTTTAGTCCACAATTTCCTTCTTTCTTTCTTTCTTTCTTTCTTTCTTTCTTTCTTTCTTTCTTTCCTCGTGCATTTTTTCTTTCTTTCTTTTTCTCTTTTTCTGTCTCTCTTTCGTTCTTTCTGTTTTTCTTTCTTTTTTCTTTCTTTCTTTGTGCATTTCTTTCTTTCTTTTTTCTTTCTTTCTTTCTCTCTCTCTCTTTCTTTCTTTCTTTCTTTCTTTCTTTCTTTCTTTCGTTTGTTCATTCTTTCTTTTTGGGGACATTTCTTTTTTTCTATCTTTCTTTTTTTCGTCGTTTCTTTCATTGTGGATTTCGGTCTATCTTTCGTTTTTACGTTCTTTCTTTTTGCATTTCTTTCTTTCTTTCTTTCTTTCTTTCTTTCTTTCGTCGTTTCTTTCATTGTGGATTTCTGACTTTCTTTCTTTGATTCTTTTTTTCTCTTTTTCTTTCTTTCTTTCGTTCATTTTTTTCTTCTTTTTTTATGTATGCCTTTCTTTCTTTCTTTCTTTCTTTTTCTTCTTTCTTTCGTACTTTCTTCCTTGATGCATTTCTTTCTTTCTTTCTTTCTTTCCTTCATTTCTTTCTTTTTCTTTTTTTCTTTTGTTATTTTTCTTTTGCTTTCTTTCACTCTTTCTTTCTTTCTTTCTTTCTCTTATTTTTGTGCATTTTTTCTTTCTTTCTTTCTTTCTTTCTTTCTTTCTTTTTTCTTCTACAGTTACCTAGTTTTCTTTTTGTTATTTTTCTACATTTTTCATGACTCTTCTTCTTCTTCTTCTTCTTCTTCTTCTTCTTCTTCTTCTTCTTCTTCTTCTTCTTCTTCTTCTTCTTCTTCTTCTTCTTCTTCTATACTAATCCATTTTTTATTTTGTTTTATTTTCTATTTTTCTTCTTCTTCTTCCTATATTTCTTCAATTTCATCTACGCCCTGTCAAACATACGTCAAACGCCTTTCTTGGTGTGTGTGTGTGTGTGGGGGGGGTAAGACCTCCCCCCTAAACATGTCCTGGTCACGACACAAATCTGCATACGGTGGTAAGACTACAGATCTGGAACTCTACATATAGTCACCCCATCGTAATGATTACTTACAGGTCCACTCTAACCAGGAGTTACTCTGTGGTCTGTCGGAGTTCTCTTCTTCTTGTTAATCACCACCAGCTCTGGTCTTCTGGCCGAGGTTAGGTGATATGTCTCTATCTCAAAATCCCAGTGAATTTTATGCATTTTATTATCTAGAATGTATTCTGGTTTCTACATATACTTTTTGGTAGAATTGTCGAATTTTGATTTCTTGCACAATTACCAGTAAATAACCTTTCCCACCCAGCCATGCCTACATTTGTACCCCCTGTGTGATAGGTTCACCACTCAATGCTTGTTGTTCTTTCTTCATTTGTTAATACTTCTTTCTTTCTTTCTTCATTTCTTCATTTGCTAATACTTCTGTCTTTCTTCCTTTCTTTCTTTTTTTCTTTCTTTCTTTATAACTCTTGTCCCCATGATTTGCCCCCCCTCTCAGGTGTTAATTCACGTTTCCGTCTATATTCAACACCCAAAAATAAGGCTGCACCTATTCCACCTGAACGTCAAGTTCAAAGGCCGGAAATGAGAAAGTCATGGAATGTTTTTTTACCATCCTTCTCTTTGTTTTAAGAAGCCATGGTAACGACCAAATATGTAATACTTGCATACATACACCCTCCCCCACCCCTCTCTCTCTCTCTCTCTCTCTCTCTCTCTATATATATATATAATATATATAATTATATATATATAAGGTGTGTCAAAAATGTATCGAGATTTTTTTGTACTTTTTTGACTCACCTTATATACTGAAAAAAACAAAAAAACGTTCCATTCATTCTTCACTTCTATCTTGGTAAATACAGCTTTAAACTTGGTACTTTTTTGACACACCTTGTATTCTGAAAAAAATATGAATGGAACGTTATTTTTCTCAGAATACAAGGTATGTCAAAAGATACAAAAATATCGAGGCTGGACACACACACACACACACACACACACACACACATATATATATATATACTAGACTACCATTGCGTCACCCATTGAGCTCTGGGTAGATAATTAGGATCAGGGAAAAGTGAGTTTGCAACGCAAATTGTTTTTTTTAATAAGTGCGACCGGAGAATTAAAAAAAAACATTAAAATCATTTTGTAAGATTTCTTAGAAAACTTTGATATATTTCAAGCTATAGACTTGCTGCTTCCGAAACTTAACATACAAATTTATTTCGCACTATCTAAATCACTCTCTTTACGCCCACAGAGATCCTAAAATATATAACGAGGAGGTAATCAAGATATATATAGAGAGGGTGAAAGTAACAGGCAGAATGTGAGTAAGAGACGTGTCAGTTTTTGATTTAATTGAAAATCACGACTAATTAGAACTAATTAAAGTAGCTTTTTTCAAACATTAATCAATCCTCGAACTAAGGAATATTTTTATATAAATTTTGTGTCTTCAAACTAAATAGGAAAAACGCTCAAGGAATCCAAAAATGCTATAAAAAAGTCTTAAAGTTAACCAATTTTAAGTTATTAATGATTTCTGATTTTCAAAATTTTAGCTGATGTAGCTTCGGTTGTGAGCAAAACCCAAATTTTTAGGAGTAGGGAAGCTCTAGAACTCATTTTACAGACAAAAATAGATTACAAAACGTCGCCATTTTTCGCGAACCTCACCAAATTTGGAGAGCTAAAAATCGACATAACTCCGCCAATTTTTTAAATTGGAAGCTCAACTTTTAGGGATTTTTTAACTTTAACATTGAAGGGTGACAATTTTACTTCTTTCTGGATGATTTGACATGGAATTACCCATACAAGGTTGGTTTGACATGGAATTACCCATTTCAAGGTTGGTTGGCTGGTTGTTCGGATTTTGCGGCATGTCAACTCTTGCTGGGTCATTTTACACGCCCGTCTAGCCTAAATAATGGCCAAAGTGAAGTGTTGCATAATGGACTTCTCCACCACCAGGATTCCGTACTTAAGAATCACGAGTCGCCACCCACGGCCAACAGGGGGCTCCATTGGTGAGGGGTCTTATCACTCTGTAGAGGTGCAGTCGCTGTATTCTACACCACCAACCAACAGGGCGGTGTTCTTTTCAACTTTATAGACGTTTTGCGCATTACTCAATAGAAAAATACTGCTCAAAAGTATTTGAACAAACACAAAATCTATATCTTATTGACTTGATTAAGGATGTTACGTAGTGGTCAAGTCGGGTTGTAGTAGTAGTCGTTAGTAGTAGTAGACGTCGTTAGTTCAGAGTAACAACAGACGAAAATCGTATAGTCAAATTGGGTTTGTTTATTTCTTTCTAGGCTCGAGGGTTCTTTTTCAGAGAGAGAGAGGAGAGAGAGAGAGAGAGAGAGAGACGATTGAGAGAGAGAGAGAGAGAGAGGAGAGAGAAGATAAAGGGGGGGTCAAGCTGTTCTATCGGTAAAAATCACGTTCATGCGCGCTGTTCGTTGCTACCCTAGACATGTCACGACGGAGCCCCAACAAACACGTCTGACCCTTCTCGGATCCGGCGAAAAAGAGGCCGAATTTTCTTTACTTTCGTTTGTGGTCCCGGGGATGAGGGAAGGTCACATCCGCTTCCACTCAAAATCCGGAACTTCTGTTTTTATTATTAAATCTAGTTCCGGGGTCATTGGTCGGTCTATGGCTAGCACCCTTTCAAACTTTAACCTCTTTTTCTCTTTCTTTTTTCTCCGTAAGACCATAGACCGACAATGACCCGGAACTAAGGATTTTAATAATAAAAACAGAAGTTCCGGATTTTGAGTGGAAGCGGATGTACGCTTCCTCATCCCCGGCCACAAACGAAGTAAAGAAAATTCGCCTCTTTTTCGCCGGACTCCGAAAGGGGTCAGAACGTGTTTGTTGGGGCTTGCCGTCGTGACATTCTAGGGTAGCAACGAACAGCGCGCATGAACGTGATTTACGAATAGAACAGATTGACCCCCCCTTTTATACTCTCTCTTCTCTCTCTTCATCTCTCTCTCTCTCTTCTCTCTCCTCTCTCTCTCTCTCTCTCTCTGAAAAAGAAAACCCTCGAGCCTAGAAGACGAAAATAGAACAGAACCTCAATTTAGATTTGACGCTATACGAGTACGTCTCGTCACTGGTGTGCTACTCTGACTAATACGACGTCTACTACTACTAACGACTACTACTACACCCGACTTGACCACTACGTGGAAGGCATCCTTAATCAATGTCATAAGATATAGATTTTGTGTTTTGTTCAAATACTTTTGAGCAGTATTTTTCTATTGAGTAATGCGCAAAACGTCTTAAGAAGTTTGAAAAGAAACAACCTGGGCCAGCTGTTGGTTGGTGGAGAATACAGCGAACTGCACCTCTACGAGTGATAAAGACCCCTTCACCAATGGAGCCCCTGTGGCCGTGCGTGGCGACTCCGTGATTCTTAAGTCGGAATCCTGGTGGTGGAGAAGTCCATATGCACACTTCACTTGGCATTATTTGGCTAGACGGGCGTGTAAATGACCCAGCAAGAGTTGACAGCGCAAATTCGACAACCAGCCGAACAGCGAATCCGTTGAAATGGGGTAAATTCCATGTCAAACCACCTTGGTATGGGGTAATTCCATGAATCAAATCATGGCAAGAAAGAAGTCAAAGATTGGTGGTCACCTCCGCTTCAGTAAAGTTAAATCCCTAAAGTTGAGCTTCCAATTTAAAAAATTGGGGAGTTATGTCGATTTTAGCTCTCCAAATTTGTGGAGGATTCGGAAAAATGGCGACGGTTTTGTAACTATTTTTGTCGGTGATAAATGAGTTTTCTAGAGGCTTCCCTACTCCTAAAAATTTGGGTTTTGGCTCAGAACCGAAAGCTACATCAGCTAAAATTTTTGTGAAAATCACGAAATCATTAATAACTTAAAATTGGTTAACTTTAAGGACTTTTTTTATAGATTTTTGATTCCTTGAGCGTTTGTTCCTATTTAGTGTTGAAGAACACAAGAATTCGTATATAAAATATTCCTTAGTTCGGGTATTGATTTAATGTTTGAAAAAACTGTACTTTAAATTAGTTCTAATTAAGTCGTTGATTTTCAATTAAATGCAATAAACTGACTCACGTCTCTTACTCACTATTTCTGGCCTGTTACTTTCACCTCTGTATATAAATCTTGACTTACCGTCCTCGTTATATATTTTATGATCTCTGTGGGCGTAAAGAAGTGATTTAGATAGTGGCTGATAATAAATTTGTATGTTAAGTTTCGGAAGCAGCAATCTTATAGGCTTGAAAATAAGATCAAATTTTCTAAAGGAATCTTACGAAAATGATTTTAATGTTTTTTTAATTCTCCGGTCGCACTATTAAAAAAAACATTTGCGTTGCAACTCACTTTTCCCTGATCCTAAAATTATCTACCCAGAGCTCAATGGGTGACGGCAATGGTAGTCTAGTATAGATATATATATCATGTGTGTGTGTGTGTGTGTGTGTGTGTGGTGTGTCCAGCCTCCGATATTTTGTAATCTTTTGAGCATACCTTGTATTCTGAGAATAACGTTTCCATTCAATATATTTTTTCAGAATATCAAGGTGTTCAAAAAAGTACCAAGGTTTAAAGCTGTATTTACAAGATAGAAGTGAGAATGAATGAACGTTTTTTGTTTTTTTCAGTAATAATAAGGTAGTCCAAAAAGTACAAAAAATCTCGATACTTTTTGTTGACACACCTTATATATATATATATTATAATATATATATATATATGAGAGAAGAGAGAGAGAGAGAGAGAGAGAGGGGTGGGGGAGGGTGGTATGTTTCAAGTATTACATATTTGGTCGTTACCATGGCTTTCTTAAAACAAAAGCAGAAGGAGGGTAAAAAAACGATTCCATGCTGTTCTCATTTCCGGCTTTGACTTGAAACAGTTCAGGTGAATAGGTGCAGCCTTATTTTGGGTGGTTGAATATAGACGAAACGTGAATTACACCCTGAGAGGGGGGGCAAATCATGGGGACAAAGTTATCAAGAAAGAAAGGAAAAAAGAAAAAAGGAAGAAAGACAGAAGTATTAGCAACAGAGAAATTGAAGAAAGAAGAAAGAAGTATTAACAATGGAAGAAAGAACAACCAAGCATTGAGTGTGAACTATCACACAGGGGGTACAAATGTGGCATGGCTGGGTGGGAAAAGGTTATTTACTGGTAATTGTGGCAAGAAAATCAAATCGACAATTCTTACCAAAAAGTTATGTAGAAACCAAGAATACAATTCTTAGATAATAAAAATGCATAAAATTCACTGGGATTTTGAGATAGAGACATATCACCATAACCTCGCAGAAAGACCAGAGGCTGGTGGTGATTTACAGAAGAAGAGAACTCCGACAGACCAACAGAGTACTCCTGGTTAGAGTGACTGTAAGTATCATTCGATGGGTGACTAAGTAGAAGTTTCCAGATCTGTAGTCTTACCACCGTATGCAGATTTGTGTCGTGACCAGGACATTTTAGGGGGAGTCTCCCCCCCACACACCACACACACACCAAGAAAGGCGTTGATCGTTGTTTGACAGGGCGTAGATGAAATTGAAGAAATATAGGAAGAAGAAGAAGAAAAATTAGAAACTAAAACATAAATGGATTAGTATAGAAGAAGAAGAGAGAAGAAGAAGAAGAAGAAGAAGAAGAAGAAGAAGAAGAAGAGAGAAGAAGAAGAAGAAGAAGAGTCATGAGAAAATGTAGAAAAATAACAATAAAGAAAACTAGGTAACTGTAGAAGAAAAAAAGAAAGAAAGAAGAAAAGAAAGAAAGAGAAAAATGCACCAAAAATAAGAGAAAGAAAGAAAGAAAGAAAGAGTGAAAGAAAGCAAAAGAAAATAAAAAAAAAAAAAGAAAAGAAAGAAATGAAGGAAAGAAAGAAAAGAAAGAAAGAAATGCATCAAGGAGAAAGTACGGAAAAGAAAAAGAAAAGAAAGAAAGAAAGAAAGAAGAAAAGAAAGGCATACATAAAAGAGAAAAAAATGAACGAAAGAAAGGAAAGAAAAGAAGAAAAAAAGAATCAAAGAAGAAAGTCAGAATCCACAATGAAGAACGACGAAAGAAAGAAAGAAAGAAAGAGAAAGAAAGAAATGCAAAAAGAAAAGAACGTAAAAACGAAGATAGACCGAAATCCACAATGAAAGAAACGACGAAAAAAAGAAGATAGAAAAAAGAAATGTCCCAAAAGAAGAATGAACGAAAGAAGAAGAAAGAAAGAAAGAAAAAGAAAGAGAGAGAGAGAAGAAAAGAAAGAAAAAGAAGAAGAAATGCAAGAAAGAAGAAAAAAGAAGAAACAGAAAGAACGAAAGAGAGACAGAAAAAGAGAAAAAAGAAGAAAGAAAAAAATGTGCACGAAGGAAAGAAAGAAAGAAAGAAGAAAGAAAGAAGAAAGAAAAGAAGAGGAATTGTGGACTAGATTTAAATAATTTTCACTCGATGGCGTCATTGTTCTCGCCATTCTTCCCCGCGTTCCGCTTCTGGTTGAATTCAAACCAAACCGCTATCATGGCGGTCGTCATCAGAGAAAGAGTCGCTTTATCAGACGCCGTCCAATTTTCATAAAACGCTCGAGAAAGATTATATTTAATCGAAAACATTTGGCCAGCTGATTTGATATGCAAGAAACTCTCACGCTCCACAGATTATTCGGTACCGAAGATACGAAGTAGGATTTTCACACCGGCTTCTCACACCGCTTCTCACTCAAGACAGTTTTAAAATTCTGTTCAGATAAGTGATATGCATATAGTCATCAGAAATAGAATATGTTTGAGCTAATTTACTCGGGGTTCAAGTCTTTACAAGTTCTTGTATGTAATCATTAATAAGCTAACCTTAGTTTTCCACGGTGGCAGAAATATAGGTCTCAGTAAGATCAATGGTCCGCAACTTGCTAACCGTTGCACGCCACACCCCCTCGAGGTGCCCTACAAGTCATAGTCTAAATTGGATATTTTTATTCGAACGGAAATCAACATCTTTGTTTTTTCTACCTAGGAAACCTCAGGAATTCATTGTATTTTTTTTAAGTTCTGAGTTGGAATTTATACGCGTGTTCCTTAATCTTCCGACAGTTATCATCTTGCAACACCTCTGGTTTAAAAATGAGATCGCCAAATTGCCCAGATGAAATGCAAAAATTACATCCTGATTATCTGATGACCGCTTATCTGCCGAAACTTATTTCTTTGAGTGTTATAGTTAGCTAAATAATGGAACCATTCTTGTTTTAGTATAAAGAAATAATGTGAAGAAAAAGGAAATAATACACAGAAAAATAGAATAAGAAGAGAGAGAGTAGGGGAAATATATTATATTATATATATTATATATATAGAGAGAGAGAGAGAGAGAGAAAGAAGAAGAGAGGGGGGTAGCGCGCTTCCACTTTACGCACGAGTCCCAAGCTGTGCTACTCATGCGCTAGTTAGCGAGGGCCGGTATCCGAACCCGGAACTTTGTGGCTACTAGATGCTATTTCCATGTTTTCTGGTGTGGTTTTTGATTGAAGTTGTTGATTTGACAGATATATTTTAGATAGTACTGGCTTAATTCAATATTTTTATTGTTGAAGAATATCTTGTGGCATAGCCTGGTCTAAGAGATCGGCATAGACGTATGCATAACCAGGGCACCAATTACTCTATGTTCAATGCTTCTTAACTAAGGATATACATGTTCTATAAATGAAATAGTGAAGCACTGTCTACTTATAAATATGTACCGCATGTTATATATATATATATATATATAATATATATATATATATATATATATATATATATATATTATAGCTAATGTAAAAGAATACATACATTTAAAAACACATAATCTATTTTGCGAATTTCTTTTTTTATCAATAATTAAATCTTTCGCCGTTGAACCCATAACAATAGTCTTTATTAAATATATATAAAGAGAAGAGAGAGAGAGAGAAAAGGGAGAGAGAGGGGGAGAGAAGAGAGAGAGAGAGAGAGAGTAGTTTTTAGTATCGGAAAAATTGAAAATAAAGTGCTCGATTAGGGGTGTAAGAAGTTGTATTTATTTGTTATGAGTACAATAATTCTTACTGGCGGTTGTCTTGACGATAGTGGCTAAAAAACGCTACTTTAAAACCAATGGTACGAATTGCACCTTAATATATTGTACACTATAACAAATAAGTCATCATGGCATCCATCCGTCTACTAGAGATAATGGCGAAGCGTCCAAAAATAAGTGGACCACGTAGCTTAGGAGTCAATATGGTGATGAGCCATCACTCAAGCAGCAAGGTTTAAACCTTGCATTAGAAAAGACAAAAACAAACTATATATCTATATATCTATATAAAAACAAAAAAACAATTAGGTTTGGCAACGACAGCTTTGCAGGAGTTGCTGGATAAGCGCTGAAGATCAGCAATCAACCACCTTCCGGACTACAACTTTTGGATTTGATTTCGAGGTTTATTACCAAACTTTTCCTTGAAATAATGTATAGCCGCTAAGCACGGCGGAAGATTTTTAAAACAGACTTTTCCTTGTTTATTGGATTGCCAACCAAGGTTAGGATCTCACCTACTCATTTGGAGATTTATATAATTAGTAAGCAACGCCCAAATCGTACTACTATTGATGTGGTTGGGCTTTTGATTCCCCGGGGACTCATCCGCCTTTAACAGCTCTTGTTTTTAGTGGTGCTGGGTGTCCCCATCCCCCCTGCACCAGACAAACAGTTCATAGACAATCCGACTATGAAACAGGTAATACAGTTTACATGGTAGCATTGCGGTAGATAGGAAGAAACTGTTTTGTCTTGGCCCGACTCTTATAACAAATAAGTATTACATTGATAAATGTATGACTGAATCGCGGCTAAATTATTATCATGAAACTTCCCATAACACAAAGATTTTTCAAACACCAAAAGTTTTTTCTCAAGAATTATTTTTCAATTAAAGTGTGTTGGGATTATTTGGATATAAGATGTGCTATAAATACAACAGCTTAGATTTATAGAACTATCCAAGGTCACGTAATTGAACATCTTTTTTAAACCAA
>CM042145.1:129303293-129308300 GCA_023376005.1 Doryteuthis pealeii | reverse complement strand
AATTAGGAAAAAGATAAATCATGCTTGATGATATTATTAAATAATCATTCATTTATCTCTTACAGCAATCTCTTTACATTTTACCCTCATCTCTAATGATGTTTTTCAATGATCTATGAGTGCACAACAAGTTCCCTACGATGTCTGCCACATTTTTTCAAATTTCATATTGAGAATTTTTTAGTATGTGGTTTCGATTTCCGCCCTAACACCAACTACATTTGGTATCACCTTTATCTCATATCTTCCACAGTTTGTTCAATTCTTTGGTTAGGTCATGTATTTATTTATCTTTTCGTTTTCCCTCCATTGTCGATCGGCATGGCAAAATTCATTTGATGACACGTTCTCTTTTTCATGTTATTCAACAATAAGTCTTCTGGGTGGGATTATGTGTTCAGTTTGTATCTCAATGTCCCAGAGAATATCATGTCTCATTCTTTAGGACAGATTATTGTTTGCGCATTTGGTAGTATGGTCAAATTCTAATTTATTGCACAATTCCCAATGAATCAGCTTTCCTACCCAGTCGTGCCTACTTTTGTACTCTTTTTATGCTAGTTTGCAGTATTCGCTTGATTATTATTATTATTATTATTATTATTATTATTATTATTATTATTATTATTATTATTTCGCTCCATTAGAGTTTTTCACGCTTGCCTTAGCCGTTGGTTCGCTCGGGACTGAGTAAAAGCAATTTTTTTAGGTCTCCAGGACACGTCTGAGTATTCTAGCCGATTTTAACAATGCCGAAGTTTGGAAGCCTTGATTCTTTCTCTAATCTCGAATTCATCGAGACTCTTTTCCAGACCGTTGGGGACCGTTCCAAGGGCATCAATTATGATTGGCATGTCCTTCATGTTCCACAGTTTTCTCAGTTCTCTGGCAAGGTCCACGTATTATTATTATTATTATTATTATTATTATTATTATTATCAACCGATATATACCTGGCGGTTATAGCTGGGGACCAGGTAACCAAGATTTTTTTCCTGCCTCCCCTCCCCTACCCTGCTGCCTCAACCAATCATTCTTTTTATCTTCTTTTTCTTTCATATAGACCCACCTTAACAAACTACCATCGATTTCCCTCATCGTTCTCATCCCCCTTGCCTGGCCCAATCTTAACCAAGTGACATCCCGACATTCCGCTCTTGTCCCCCGTACGTTTTTCCGACTTCAACATTACACACCGGAAAGAAAATAAAGTGGAACGTCACTTTTAGTGGCGACCGGGTTGAACTGAAAGGCTCGGAAAAATAGCGAGAGTCTCTTTTTGACATTATTAATAACTGGGCGTGCGAGCGGCGTTGGTGCGGGCGGGCGGGGGCGGTTAAGGCAGCGATGGAATGGACGGGCAGTTGGCGTTCGGAGGAGCGAAAAGGAACGGCCAGAGAACACATTAGTCTTTGGGTTGAGAGAGAGAGAGAGAGAGAGAGAGAGAGAGAGAGAGAGAGAGAGAGAGAGAGAGAGAGAGAGAGAGAGAGCAGCGTGAGTGACATTCTTGTCATGTACGTGTGACAACGACGGAAAATAGTGCGAGGATAGAAAATGTCAATTGTTGGCTTTTATTGTTTTTACATCGACGTTCAAAACTTTTCCATACAGTTTTGACATGAATTGCATCCCCTTTTAAATGCATCGTTGTTAAAAGCCATTCCATGCAGCCCGGGCAAATAAAGGTCTATCTATCTATCTATCTATCTATATATATATATATATATATTCTGTATTTCTCTCTATTCTCTCTCTCTCTCTCTCTCTCTCTATATATATATATATATATATATATATTATATTATAATATATATATATATAATCCAAAAATCCAGAGAAGAAATCTTCCTTACGACACAAAATAAAGTCTATCTGCTATCTATCTATATACTACTATCATATTCTATATATCTATTATATATATCTATATCTATCTCTCTCTATATATATGTATGTATTTCTCTTCTCTTCTCTCTCTCTCTCTCTCTCTCTATATATATATATATATATATATATATATATATATATATATATATATATATATATATATATAATCCAAAAGTCCAGAGAAAGAAATCTTCTCTTATTTAAAAAAAAAACCTGTCGCAGTTTTGAGAGCTCATGTGTGCTCTTAATATTAGAGTCACAGAGCAAATATATAAGTAGAAATAACAAAAGACTTAGAGATTTAGCATTAAAGTCTATTTCAGGGAGCTTAGACAAATTGTCTAACTCTCCCGATTCATCAGATGCGAATGACGAATTCTTTATTACTTTAAAGGCATTTGAAAACAGATTTTTATTTTTTATTTTTTTCATTTTTTAAAATTTTATAGTCCTGTGATATGAATTCCTAATGAAATCCTTGATGTTGAAAAAGAAAAGAAAAAGTTTTTTCCTTATCTGTCAAAATAATGGATACATTTAAGAGATACATTTTTTGCTGACCGGGTTTTTTTTTGTGGCGGAAGTGAAACTAGAACATAAAAAAATTTTTTTTGCAACATCAAGGATTTCATTTGGAATTCATATCACAGGACTATAAAATTTTAAAAAATAAAAATCTGTTTTCAAATGCCTTTAAAGAAATAAAGAATTCATTATTCGCATCTGATGAATCGGGAGAGTTAGACAATTTGTCAAAGCTCCCTAAAATAGACTATAATGCTATTAATCTCTAAGTCTTTTTGTTATTCTTTTTTATTATATATATATATATATATATATGTTTTGAATTTAAAGTATTTTCTGCTTCTCTCTCGATGAGTTCGGGTTAAAAACAAGCTCTGAAGATGTTTTTTTTATATATCAAAATATTGTTCAAAATTAGCTATGAATATGATATAAAATATTTTCATTTTAACAGCATTGTGTGTTTTCATATCCTTTTATAATACTATACGTCGGATTCATTTCCTTACTCTTAATTATATCCTGTCTTTGGAACACACACACACAACAAATATTATTTACATATATATATATATCATATATATATATATATATATATATATATATATATATATATATATCAAGCGATTTCAAGAAAGTTCTTTTTTCGAACATCTCGGAAATTCTCCGTATTTCAACCGATTTCATTCAAAACAATAAGGATTTACTCTGACGAAGGCCGCTATTTCTTTTTATACTAAACATTTCTGTATTTTTTTGTTATTTTATTTTATTTTGTATCTAAAATAATAATAGATAGAATACCTGTATGCGTGGATAAACTCCTGGCCGAAACACGTGTCAGAAAAATAAAATGAAATAAATCTTATTTTATCCATTCAACATTTTCTTTCCTTTATTTTTCATTTCAACATACCGTCGTGATTCGCTTACATTTTCAGCTTCCATATATATATATATATATATAGGTATATATATATATATATATATATATATATATATTATTTCTTCTATCATATATACAAGAGCTTCTATAACTGAGACTGGGCACTCAACTAATAATACTGCAAAAATTTGGTCCACCACTGAATGAGCTACAGATAACCATATATTCCTATACTCTCTCTCTCTCTCTCCACACATATATATATATATATATATATATATATATATATATATGTATGTGTGTGTGTGTGTGTGTGTGTGTCTGTCTGTCTGTCTGTATGTGTCTGTCTGTGTGTGTAAGTATGTATTTCCATACAGCTAGACATGAATTGCATCCTCTTTTAACTGTATCTTTGTTCAAAGCTATTTCATGTAGCACGGGTCTATCTATCTATCTATCTATCACTATATATATATATATATATATATATATATCACTATATATATATATATATAGAGAGAAGAGAGAGAGACAGAGACAGAGACAGACAGACCAGACAGACAGACAGACAGAGACAGACAGACAGACAGGCATAGACAGACATAGACAGAGAACAGATAGACAGACAGACAGACAGATAGATATTATAGATAATAGAATAAGTATCCTATCGACATGAATGTTGTGGATGATTCTATTTGGGATTATCTATATCCTACGTATATCCACAATGCATGCCCATATAACTCATTCGGTAGAGCATCCATCTCGGAACTAAAAGGTTCCGGGTTCGATACCGGTCCTCACCAACTCAGCGCATGAGTATCACAGTTTGAAGGGTTTATGCACACTCCCCATTACTGGAGACTCAATACCAGTTTAGTATCCTATCGATAACACTCTTTTACGGGGGTGGGTGTACGTACCTCTCTACAAGATATACAGACAGGTTACAGTAAGTCCCATCGACAGGGCAAATATAGTCTGAAGATGAAAACAGCACATGAATAGTTACCAACCACTCCACATGAGTAGGATGCGACACAAGGTCAATTTCTTAAGCTGTTTAACAGATTTGAATTCAAACTTTTCATTCTCCTAGACTGGTTACCTATCCACGGTGAAACAAGCCAGTTTGCAGTACTATTTATCCAAAGCTGGAGGGAGAATCATTTGATGAATATCTTTCCCAAGGGTATTAGCACTATGTGAAATGTGCAAACAGCCTCGTTCAGGATTTGAACTCGTGCCACAGTGTCCATTTCTTACGACGATAAGCACTACGCGTCAGGTGCCTCCAAATGACTTTTCAAGCCATTTCGGATTAATTTTCTTGACGTTTGGAAGTGACGATTCGATTCTTACATCTTAGAGTTCTAAATCAAGATAAGAAAATTGGCAAAAAAGGCAATGTCTGTATTTCATTATATTTAAATAGACGTCGGTATCTAAATTTCAATATAGTGAAATATATTAAATTAGAAAGACTAACGAAATTAATTAAGAACCCACATAAAAGGATTATACTCATTTCAATTATACGTTAATTGGTTTCTATATAAAATCATTCATTATGATTGATTTTAAAACGTTGAAGAATAAAACAATAATATCAAAGATCAATAACACCAAGTAATTATTTATTAAACCCGGTTTTGTTAAAACCAGTATACACATTAGTCACACCATATATTATGTAAACATTTATT
>CM042145.1:129285793-129290793 GCA_023376005.1 Doryteuthis pealeii | reverse complement strand
CCTTTTACTAATACTAGCTACAGCTAGTTTGGGGTTATTTCGACTAGAATGGCAATGTCTTTGGTGCGCTCACCGACCCTCCCAACTCGGCGCATGATATCATAGCTTGCGATCTGGTGTTGCGTAAAGTGGGAGCTGATGTAGACGTGCGCCGCCATACACCTCTGATCGAAAAATAATCTTCCTGCGTCTAGTTAAAATGCTATTATGCTTCCTTCGCTATCCGCGCTGATGACGACCATAGCGCGGCCATTTACGCCGTCTTTATTTACTTATAATTAAAACCCTGATGTGCTGGCGTTGCGTGTTGGCATTTTACGGCATGCAAACCCCTTGCGGGCATGGTTCATTTCATGCGAAGACATTTTTTTATTCATTCTTGTTGGGTATTCAATTTTTTTCCAAACTCAAATTTTTTTTCAAACACATTTTTAATACTCATTTTTAAAACTATTTTACTTCAATATGGCCACACTAACATGTAACTACCACTCCGGGTCAGGTGTGGACCTGTGAGAGTAATAGCGATAAGGGGTACTCCACCATACCCAGAGCTTCCAGAATTGGAAGCTTCACCACTTAGATGCAGTTTAAACGTCATACCCAGGACAATTAAGCACCCTCAATCACCTTCTTCTAGCACATATATGATAAAAAGGTTTCATGGGTTAACCATAAACGAAATATGCGTTGCGAATAAATCAAATTAAGGCTGCTAGGGCTTGACGTTACTAGCCGATTGATCGGAAGGACCCTCTCCAATCTGATTTTGCCCCGCTCAGTGATATTAAACTGGCATCTGATGAGTGATGCTCCAGCGTTTGGTGATCTGGGGAGTTTGGAGTACCCCTTCATATGCCATTACTCCCATGTCCACTCTGACCTGGGCATGTCAGTACCATTACACCCTAGGTGTCCTGTTATTGACACTAAACTGATCTAATGGTGCAGCGCTTCAGTTCTAGAAGCATCGATTGCAGTTTGGAGTACCCCTGCATTGCAAATTACTCCCAGGTTCAAATCTGACCCGAAGGATTAGTACTTATTAATATTGAATAGATCAGCTTAAAAAATGTATTCGGTATACCGATAGGATTTATATTACAATTTCCTTAAAAGACCCACATTCAGAATACATAACCAAGGTACTTAAACTTTAGCGAGCTCTGATATTTGAAACGGATATCAGTGGTACATGATTTATGAGAAACTAATAAATTAATGAACGTATCTTGTTTAGTTAGAAAATTTGAATTAGGGTCCGTTAGAATATTACTATGACGGCGTCCATGGAAAAGTTACCCGGACAGTTTGTTGACGCGGTAAATTAATACCTTAACCCGTAGAAGGCGCGCGCGCTGGGCGGCGTGAGAACCATTTTAGTTTAGTGGAGCATGCGACGCAGATTTATAGTGGATGACCTGTTAGCGTCGGCCGCCTCGGTGTAGTTTCTCCCCCGGCCGCGCGGAATCAAATGGACAGGGTTGCGAAAAGAAAGCTTATAAAAAAAACAACCAAATCTTATTCCTTAATTGAATATTAAAAACAATTGACCTGCCCAGTACAAAGAAGAATGAACCCCAGCAGAAGCCCTGAAGAGAAGTATGCCCGCAAAGATGAACACTGGCAGCCAGACGAGTTAGCAGAAAACCCAGTTAGAAGCAGATAAAGTAACAAGTAAGACCATCATTTTCCATTAATTTTATCTACTTCTCTCTCTCTCTCTCTCTCTTCTCTCTTCTCTCTCTCTCTCTCTCTCTCTCTCTCTCTCTCACCGCATTCATTATACCCGATGTTGAACGAGCTAATATATAAACAATATTGAAACAAGCATTTCTGGTAAGCATTGCTTGTATATCAATCTGGGAATAGATGGTATACTTGCATTGATTAAGGAACCTTTAACCCTTTTTCGATCCAGCATTATCCAAATCAGGGTCAGACCGTCGTCCGACCTTAGCTGTGCATTTAATCTGGTATACAACACAATGTTTGATTCGAACGGTGATCCTCGTTTTGGCACCCAGTTCGGGTCTGCGTCATTGGTTATTCGTGACACCAGTGAGCCTTCGCTCCAACAAAGGTAGCACCTTCTCGTTCCATTTAGACATGTAGCAGGTCAGACCAATCGCTGTTTACAATTGCATATGTACTCGTAAGCAGAGCGAAAATATACAGTCAGTGTGAAGAAATACAGTTTTTGTAGTTGAACATTTACTCCTATTCAATGGTATATCCTCTATCTGTTGTAGTTTCCATGGTAATGACTAGTAGGCGTTGCTTTGCATATCGTTACTCTTAGATAGATAGATAGATAGAGAGAGAGAGAGAATGAGGAGAGAGAGAGAGAGAGAGGAGAGAGAGAGAGAAGAAGAAAATAAATAAATTGTTAACATGTTTATTTATTGTTTGTTAAGATAGATAGATTAGATAAAGATAGATTAGATAATAGATAGATAGATAGAAGAAAACCGACTGACAAAGATAGATATATAGAATATCGATTGACAAAGATAGATAGATAGATAGATAGAAGATAGAGAGAGAGAGAGAGAGAGAGAGAGATGAGAGAGAGAGAGAGAGAGAGAGAGAGAGAGAGGAGAAAACAGACTGACATAGATAGATAGAATAGATAGATAATAGATAGAACAGACTGACATGGATAATAGATAGATAAATAGATAAATAGATAAATAAGAACCAACTGACAAAGGTAGATAGATAGATAGATAAAACAGACTGATAAAGATAGATGAATAGATAGATAGATAGATAGATAGATAGAAACCGACTGCCATAGATAGATAGATAGATAGATAGAAAACAGATGATAAATATATATATATATATATATATATATATATAGAGCAGAGAGAGAGAGAGAGAGAGAGAGAGAGAGAGGAGAGAGAGAGAAGAAGGGAGAGGAGAGAGAGAGAAAGAGATAGATAGATAGATAGATCGATATGAAAGGACAAGTAAAGAGGAGAAAGATTGATTAATTAATAGTTCTGACAGGTTGAAATATTTGATCATTGGATATAAAGACTTTCATGTTATCCTTTTTTATTTTCCTACATTTTCAGTTATTCTTTCTCTCTTCGTCCATATTGTTTTTGGGTTGTTTTGTTTGGGTTTTTTTTTTTTTTTGGGTGGGGGGTTGCCATATTTATTGTATTGCTTTTCGTTCTCTTTCTTTTCATTCTGCCTTATTTTTTTAATATTTTACTCTCTTTTCTTCCTATCTTTTTTTCCTATTTTTTGTTCCTTCCTTCTTTCCTTACTTCCCTCTTTCTTCATTTCTCTTTTCTTCCTTCCTTTCATATTTTCAAAATTTCTCTCCTTCCAACCTTCTTTCCTTCTTTTCTTCGTTCCTTTTCTTCTTTCCTTCTTTCCTATCTTTATTTCGGTATTTCATCCCTTCCTTCCACACTTACCTCTTTCCGTCTTTCCTTTTTTCCTTCCTACTTTATCTAATTCCTTTTTCCTTCTTTCCTTCTTTTTTTCTTAATTTATTCATTTCCTTCCTTCCATGCTTTTTCCTTCTGTCTTTCTTTTCTTCAATCCGTCTTTGTTTCTTAATTTATTTCCCTTCTTCCTTCCATGCTTTCTTCCTTATATCTTTCTTTCCTTCTTTCCTTCTTTAAAAAAAAACATTTCCATCCTTCCATCCACGTTTTCTTCCCTTCTGTATTCTGTCATTCTTTCCTTCCTTCCGTCTTTTTTTCTTAATTCATTTCCTTCTTTCCTATCTTATTTTCATGTATTTCCTTCCTTCCCTTCCATGCTTTCTTCTTTCTGTCTTTTCTTTTTTTCTTTTCATTCATTCTTATTTCTTTCTTTCTTTCTTCATTTTATCCTTCTTTCTATCTTAATCGTTTGCTTTCGTTCGTGCTCTTCTCCTATTTATCCGTTCTTGTTTTCTTTAATTTTCTTCCTTCCTTCATTCCTTTCCGATTTTCCTTCCTACTTCCAATTGTCAACCCTTTTCTTTCTTCCCTACCCCAATTCTTTTTTTTCTTCTAATTTCCTTCTTTCTTCATTTACCTTCCTTTTTCAGGTCGTTCGTTCTTTCTTTTCTAATCTATTTCCTCCCTTCCTTTCTCCCTCGCTTCTTCCTTCATTCATTTCGTCTTTCAAACCTTGTTTGTTGGTTTTCTTCGGTTTTTTTCACCTTTTCTTCTCTTTATTTCCTTTTCTGTTCATTTCTTTTTTCTTTCGCCTTTTTTTAAAATTGTCTTCCTTTATCCTTTCTTTTTTATTATTTCTTTTCTTTCTTCACTTCTTTTAGGGGACGCAAGAAAGAAAGAACAAGAAAAAACACAAATCTTTAATTCACAGAGGAAAATAAAAATAATGTTAAGAAAGAAAAGCGAAGAAAGAAAGAAAGAAAGAAAGAAAGAAAAGAAAGAAAGAAAAAGGAAGTTTTATTTGCTGAGGGGGGGAATAAGAAAAAGGTCAGCCAAGTAGCCATGATATTAAAAGAAAGAAAAAGAAAGAGAAGAAAGAACGAAAGAAGAGGGAGGAAGAAAGAAAAAAATAATTTATTTGCTGGGTGTGAAATAAGAATATATAGATATTAGATAGAACACAGAAAGGAAAGAAAGATATAATGACAAGAAGAAAGGAAAGACACTAAGATAAGAAGAAAGGAAAGTGAGAAATTAAGAAAGAAAGAATAAAGTGAGAATAAGACTTCTATTTACGGAAAAATGATATATATGTAAAGTAAAAACAAAGCAAAGAAAGAAAGATGCTGTCTAAAAAGGATGTTATTGACAGAGAAAAAGGGGAAATAGTGAGATAGGAAGAAGAAAGAAAAATCATTAATCAGTGATATGAGTGTGTATATATATAGTGTGTGTATATATGATATATATATATAATATATAAATATATATATATATTTGTGCTGGTGACTACTTGGTATCGAGTGTGGAGGATGTGTGCAGTGCTGTGAGAGAGAGACGAGAGTAAGTGAGAGAGAGAGATGTGCTGTGTGA
>CM042145.1:129282735-129285693 GCA_023376005.1 Doryteuthis pealeii | reverse complement strand
ACTGCAGAGGCTGGATTTTTATATGGTTATTGAAATAATCAGGTTAACGTCGGTAGAACAGCACAAGAATCGTAAGGTTCCGGTTTTCCGATACAGTCCTGCCCGCAACTCAGCGTATAAGAGCACAGTTGGGGTTATTTGATCTGTACGGTAAAGTGGGAAGTTGACGTAGGCGTGGCGCTTCACCTCACCAAAAACTATCTCCTGGTATAGGCGATAGCGAAAAGGGGAACCCCCCTGTCGCAATACTGACTAATAGCCACTCGCAACTTACTTTATTGTTATTATTAAAATGTATCCACGCGGATGTTCTACTAACTGACTAAACGAGTATTCCATATATTTTTGCTAAGTTGATTCTCAAAGTCTCCAAAATGCAGCCTTGTGTCACGGCCGGAGATTCAGTTGGCTTTAATCAGGTAATAAACGGAAAGAGTTGGTCACATTCGACCGATCCAGGAATGCACTTTGATAATTGAATTGGAAGTGTTAAACATTGACTGTGGATCCGCGGACAGGACGAAAAGTTCAAAGACAGATGTAAGTATTAGGACGGAATTGTGAATTCACAGGCGACATCACAATCCGATCGAGGAGAGAGAGACCTTTCAATGAATCAGCTCGTTTCCAATGCTCTACGAGCCGGAAGGAATTTCCTCATGTCCACCTGATTTGCACGGCAACCAAGGCAATTATGTAAGAAGTGGTAAGATTGATTAACAACAGCAAAAAGAAGAAGAAAGAGGGAGGGGAGAGAGACGGTGGAGAGAGAGAGAAAGTGAGAGAGAGAGAGAGAGAGAGAGAGAGAGAGAGGAAGAGGTAAGTGGGAGAGAAGGGGAAAGAGGGGAGGAAAAGAAAGAGAGAAAGAAGCGATGTATTGTGTTTATCGAAGAAATTGCAGTGAAACTGTGCGTCAGGGAGAACAAAAGACGACTAATTCTGCCAAGCGTGTCAAGACAATATCTGTCGAATAATGACGAATCCGGCTTTGAAAAGACAGAACAAAATCTCGCCGTCAAAACGAAAGATCACAGTTTTGCAAATATATCGAATGTCATATTGAAAAGCCCGGATGTGCAAGATTAATGGCGCTGGAGACACTTTTTACAGTGAATTATCTATCTATCTATCTATCTATCTATCTATCTATCCACATATAAAGGGCAAGATGGTGTGTATGTATGTAAGTCCAGAGGAAACTACGAAAATAAAATTAACGACAAAGTAAATATTATACACATTCACTATCACCACTATCATTCAATAATAATGAAGATTTAATTTATATTTGGGGGGTTAATTAAAAAAATAAAATTAAAATAGTAACAGCATGGAATTTAACATTTATTTCATCTTTTGCCTTCCATACTTTAATTAAAGACATTATTTTTTCATTTCAAAGTGTCTGCGCACTTTTTTTTCTGACTCTATACCAGGCCGCAATTTTACAAGGTCATTTTTACATAGGGGTTTTTTGGGGTATTTTGCGAGGATCCAAATCGTGATTCGGTAATAATGGATCTGCGAGTCTAACTTTTTGCCCACTCCGTCCTCTACCCAAGCGGTGCCGGGTAATTGCTTCTAGTAAATATGTAAAAGGCAGTTGGTGTATATGTATGTATGTAAATCCAGATGAAACTATGAAAATAAAACAATTAACAACAAAGTAAATATATATTCGCATTGAATATCAACGGTTCTTACTTTTTGTGCAAGAATTATGAAGATTTGATTTATATCCGAACATATTTAAAAGTTGAAATATGCATAGAAATAGCATTGAAATTCTAATTAGAAATGTTCTGCATTTATAAATCTCAAAAGTAAACAAATCAGGCGGGTTGCCCCGCATCCTCTACCCAGTTGTCGATGGATAGCCACTTCTTGAATATATATATATATATATATATATTATATATATATATATATATTTCTTTGTTAACATCGACATGGATTTTTTAAATATCCCGTTTCTAGCTAAAATAGTCTTAAATAACTACAAATAACCAGGCTTCATTTTATTTAGTTATCATTCCACTTCGTTCCCTTTGTTCTCATAAAATAAGTCCATTAATACTTTCTTGTCTTTTGTTGAATGCATTTCTTCGAGTCGCGTCACGCGTCATGACATTTCGCGTGCGTGGATCGCGACTTGTCTTTCAAAAAAATTATAACGCTGAAAATACAGTTACACAACAAAAAAGATTTTAGAAACATTTTCATCTCCTGTTATCTATAAAACATCCATCAATTTCTTCACCCCAAGATACATCCTGATGAAGGTTTAAAGAAACCGAAATGTTTAAACATCGATAAATAAATTCATCCTATTTTCGGAACACTTGTTTTTTCAAATTTCTTAATAAGATCTACCCATTAACTACCCATTATTTTCCCATTAAACTAACCCTAACCCTAAACCCTAACCATAACTCCCTTTTTCCTAGTAGATCACATGCCATCATTAGTAGATCAATAGTAGATCATGAACCTTCGATAGATCACATATTGGAAGAGCACCAAAAATCCAAAAGGCGCTATTGATATGATACATCCCTCTAAATTACCATATACATTACCACATACCCTAAACATTTTTTAGATAAGATTTCAATAACAACTTATTAGATACCCCTTAAGTCGATCGTCAGTCTATGTATTTCTATGGTTTTGTCTCTTATAATATTTTCATTCTACTCACTTTATTAATAATATATACATATGTATATAAGTGAAGAAAACATAGAAAAAACACAGGATGTTCTAATGGATGGAGAATTATTACTCAATGTTCAAACATTTCGGTTTATAAAGTAAACCTTCTTCAGGACAATAAAATTATTCAAGGAGAAAAATGGATTGATGTAGATAAAATATGATGGAATGTTTTGAATGCGTTCAGTTTGGAAAATATGTAGAAGAAGGTTCGTTACCGTTTGGCGATTGGCGTTCATAATT
>CM042145.1:129277735-129280235 GCA_023376005.1 Doryteuthis pealeii | reverse complement strand
CGAAGTGTAAAATAATAATGAGTGTGGAAGACAAAGTGTAACGTCAGCGGTAAGTTGACGTGGAATATTAATAGCTAAGGTGTTGAAAAGTTGTGGATATGATAGAAAATCGTTTTTTTTAAAGTAATATAAAAGATAATCCCTTTTTACTTACTTCATCATAATCTTAATTGACAATCAAAACTGTAGTGTGAAAAGTATTTAAAATAGAGTAAAATGTTTTTAAACTATCGAAAACTTTTACCATGACAGAAGGGAAAGGGGGTGGTAAACAGATTTCTCTCGACTGCTGCTTTGGTGGTAGTGGCAGGGGCCAGCTCTGACTTTAAGAGAGTAACTCATCAAATTGCTCGCACAGATATAAAGTAAAGTCGACGGGGCGGCCTAAAGTCGGTATCAGCCAGTCAGCGAGGGAGTCTATCCCTTTTTCAATAGCGCTAGACCAAGGAGATTGTTTTTAGCATCTGAGGTGGAGCGCCACACCTACCATCAGATATACTAAAATATAATAGAGGGAGTGAATTTGATAGGCAGATAATTAGTGACAGATGGGTTACTGTAAAAAAACTGAAACATATTATAATGGAAATTGACCAGAATGAGTAGATGTTTGAATTATGATGTGAAGGTCACTGCCCTTGGCTTCTGATTGTCCGTTCCGGGGGGGGTGCGAAGGGTGAATGAGATAAGGAGAAAGTGAAGAGTCTTGATGACTCCGGACGCGGAGAGTCTGGGCTGAGTGTTTGAGGGGGGGCAGATGGAAGATGCGGTCTGTCCTCCAAGTCCATTTACTTCGGTTAAAGAAGAATAAATGAGCTCTAAAAAGCAGAACAGCAAGTCTTGTGCTCGTTAATTAAAAACTAAGTAACGACACAAGACTTAGACATCCCAAGTAGCAAGTGGTTCCAGACCCCGAGAAGAACAGAGAGAATGCCAATCAAATAACAGACACAGCTACCCGGCTCAGCAGATAAGTAGAACATGTATATCCTTCTTTAAACGGGGTACAATCATGTTACATAATTACTTTCAGGTTCGGTCCTCTCTCGTCAGTGTCGACCCGAGGATTAAGAGTCATAGAGTAAAGGATAGAGTTGGATTAAATTACGAGAAAAAATAACTCAGGACTTTTATTTTTGTAAATAATTTGAGTAAATCAAATTATGTTGTTCAAAGATATTTACAACATATAGTCTCTAGATTTTCCATATTTTTACAGCTACTTAATTTAATAATCAAAGTGTAAATATGGCCGTACAAAATACTTCTCTTTTTCTTGCTTTCTTTTTCTTATTTCTTCTCAATGTTCCATATTTAATTTTGATATTTAAATATCTGTTTTAGTTCTTCACTATTGCCATATAAGAATTAGTTTATCACCTGTACAGATCTGGTATTGCCTTTCTGATATTTGTTCAAGCGTTTACATTACTCAAAATTTTCAACTTTTACATTAATCTTTATATTTTGGAGAATAAAGAATGAATTTTCAATTATAAAATATACATATAGTCCATTTCGAGAAACAGTTTTTTTTATTATCCAGATAGCTTCTCAGTAGAAATATATTTTTGGAACTTTTTCTTTCCTTTATAAATATATTTCCTTCACAGCCCGCTACAAGTGTTTCTGTGACAGAGAGGGGACCTAATCTCAGCATTTACATTTTACTGGCGAAATTCTGAAATTTAAGGTCAACCTCAATATTTCCGAGAGTAAAAAGAAATGTTCTTGTTTTTGTAAGTATTTCTGCTTGTCCATATGTTGAAGCTGCAGTGATTGGCGAATGCAATTAATCTCTCCTTGATATTTTTCAGGTATTCTCTGAGTCCTTGGATTATTGCAGCAAACCTATCCTGAATGTTTAGCCTGTCTATCATCTCTCGGGTGCAATTCCTTGTGCATGGTCATTAATTTGCTTACATAAAAATAAACTTAGATCAATTGAAATATGAGCACATGATCACATATTCAAACAAATGAATAGATGATTATTCCAAATTCTAAAAGTTTTGTACTGAAAGTTACAAGTATTAAGGATTCAATTTTGGAAAGGAAACCCAGTTATTCGTTATAGCATCTTTTTATTGTCACTTGATATCTTCAGTTACGGATACTACCCGGCTATATTTATGAATATCAATTAAAATGACAAAAAGTACCCCAAAATATAACAGATCAAAGAACTGTATTTTCCTTATTTGTTTGGTCTCGTGGCCACTTAATAAATATCTTACATTGAAATGACTTTCAAACCACAAAAGTCTTTTCCAGTCCTGTCAGCTTGAGCTTTAGAATACACCGACTGCACCTCTGCAGAGGGGGTAAGACCCCCCCCCGTCAATGGGACCCACCTGTTGCCCGTGGATGGCGACCTGTGATGCCTAAGGACGAAATCCTGGTAGATGAGCAGTCCATTACATGCAACACTCCACTTCGACTCTTATATAGACGGGCAGTCGGAGAGCCCCCATCCGATCAATCGGCTGGTCACGTCAAG
>CM042145.1:129267735-129272735 GCA_023376005.1 Doryteuthis pealeii | reverse complement strand
AAGTCGGTATCAGCCAATCAGAGAGGGAGTCTATCCCCTTTCACTAGCGCTAGACCAAGGAGATTGTTTTTGCGTCTGAGGTGTAGCACCACACCTACCGTCAGCGCCTTACTTTACGCACAAATCCCTGTGCTACTCATACGCTGAGTTAGCGAGGGCCGGTATCAAACTAGGAACATTGTGGTTTCTAGCCAAACACTCTACCGACTGAGATATATATAGAGATATAGATAGATAGATAGATAGATAGATAGATAGATGCAAACAGAAGATAGATGTAAACGAAGATGGAAAAATTTGAATGAATTGATATGTAGTTAAATAGGTAAATAAATAGGAAGGAAAAGATCAAAGAAAAACATTTCGGAAGAAATTAAAGAAGAGGGGTACAAATTAAAGAAGCGGGGGAGTACAATTAGGAGGTGGATGAATGAAGAGAAAAAAAAAGAGTAAATCAAGGGAAAAAGAAACGAAGGAGAGACAAAACGCAACGAAAATTATTAAAGAAGAAAGAAAAAAAAATGAAATCAACGAAATCAAGAACGAACGAAAGCAATAAAAAAAAATAAAAGAAAAATAAAAGTGTGAAAGAATGATAAAAAAGAAAGAGAAAAATAGAGGGAAAGTATTATATAGACATAAAGAAAGAAATACAAAGAGAAAAAACGGGAGAGAATGAAGGAGAGAGAAAATGAATGAAAAACAGTGTTGAGGTTTAGAATCTTAAAATAAATAGGCAAATTTGGAAACTGAAAAAAGAAAAGAAAGAAATGAAAGAATAAATGTAAATTTAAAAAGGAAGGGGAGAAGGAACAAAAGAAGAAGGAAGAAGGAAGGAATAAGTATAAAAAGAAGAAGTTAAGAAGAAAAGGAGAAAAAGAAATGAAAAACGTAATATCAATCTTATATATAAACATTTAAACATTCATTGATTGACTATTGTGAAATATAATGAGTTGAATAAAGTCATGGGGGAGTGGTTTGAATCGCAACCATAAAGAAAGTTTTAAAAAGTGGCTGAACATAAGTTTCGACAATGCTTAGCTTAGTTTGGCATAACAAGCAGATTGAACACACAGTGAGAATCGATATCACTAGGAAAATTCTATCCGTTAACCATTGCACCAGGCGGGGTGTCCTCAAAATCCAAACAGTCTAACAAAGTTTTATATATATATATATATATATATATATATATATATATATATATATATATATATATATATATATATATATATATATATATATATATATATATATATATATATATATATATATATATATATATATATATATATATATATATATATATATATAGAGATTTATCCAAACTTGGTTGTAAGGATGATTCTATATGTGATTTCTAAGATACACTGTATTAATATTGTATGATCCAGTATGTATAAATACAGTGAATCTTTAAATCAATATAGAGAGCTCAATGTATAATAAACTTTTTAGATTATATACAGAGCAATATTTATCATAGAAAGGAAGGAAGAACTCAACACCGTAATTCCATGATAAGTTTATTTCGACCAAAATTGGGGCCTATATAAATCTAAGTTTATTTAATATAGCTCCCCAAAATTCAGTCTCATCAGATGGGTATCAACATATAGGCCCCAATTTTGGCCGAAATAAATTTATTATGGAATTACGGTGTTGAGTTCTTCCTTCCTTGCTATGATATATATATATATATATATATATATATATATATAGAGAGAGAGAGAGAGTGAGAGAGATAGTCATCCACAGACACCGTGTTTCGACGCATCTTCAGTGTGGTTAGACATTTGTAAGCTACCTACAGCCGTGATAGAAACCCGATCGATTCAGCGTCAGTCAGACAGCTTAACCACTCGGCTATCGTCACCTACAGAATGCAAAGGGGATTTTAACTGTTTTAATACACACATCTGTATGTACGTAAAGGCCTCCATCCCTTTTTATAGCGTTTTACGCTTTAGTTTGGCGGTCGTCAGCGAAATCCCCTCCAAAGTGCTCAATCCACTAGGGGATGGGGAGCATATATGAGAGAGAGAGAGAATGGCTCATACTTGTGACCGTATGTTACATCCTACCCATGGCGAACAGGTTGGGTAAATAGCTATGTATATTTGTAGGTTTATATATACATATAAACAGGCAACATACGTCAGGAAAAAAAGAATTTAAAAATATCGCCACAACCATATCCCGCCAGTACCAACACAAGAAGAAGAAGAAGGGCTTCGAGATGCTGAAGACGTTGACGGTGAAAAGAAAGAAAGAATGAAAGAAGAAAAATGAAGACTAAACAGTGGAGAGAAGAAAGACGTTTAAAGAGGAATGGTTAAGATGATAAAGAGACAGTAAGAGAGATAGAAACAATGTTTGAATCGATGGAACGGAATGGTTTGATGGTGGTTGGCCGACTGACTGTAAATGTAAAGTGGGGAGGTGCTGGGATGTTCGGGGTAAATTGTATGAAGTATCGATCCGAGAGAAATCTCTTTGATCTGTGCACTAATAACTGGAGGACCCCCATTTGTAGAAATCTTTGAAAGCATTGAAGAGGAGAAGAAAGAGGCGGGAGGGGGATGTTGATTGAGGTGGGGAATGGGGGTGGGGGTTAGGGCAGTGAAGGTAAGGTGAGAAGGAGGTTGGGGGAGAGGAATGAAATAAATAGGTAAGTATGGAGGGAAAGAAGGGAAAACAAAGTAACAAGGAAAGAGATTATGGAAAAGAGAGAAAAAACAGGAGGGAGTAAATTAAAAGAAGTTATGAAAAGAGAGAGAGAGAGAGAGAGAGAGAGAGAGAGAGAGAGAGAGAGAGAGAGAGAGAGAGAGAGAGGGGGAGAGAGAGAGAGAAGGAAAAGAGCAAAGACGTATGCTTTATCAATAAATTAGATTAACAAGAGGAAAAGAGAGAAATAAGTAAGAAAGAAAAAAGAAAGAAGGAAAGAAAAAAGGAGGAAATAACTAGTTGAATTGGTAAAAGAAAGAAAGAAAGAAAGAAAGAAAACAAATAAATAAATAAAGGAGGGAATACCAAGTTAAAGGGATGAAAGAAAGAAAGAAAGAAAGAAAGAAAGAAAAAGAAAAAGAAATACAGAAAGAAAGGTGAGAATAACAAGTTAAATAAGAATAAGAAAGCAAAAGAAAGAAAGAAGAAAATGAAAGAAAAATGTCAGGATTAAAGAAAAAGAAAGAAGTAATGTCAGAAAATGAAGAAAAAAGAGGGTAAAGAAAGAGAATAGAATGTTATGAAAGAAAGAAAAAAAGAAAGTAAAAAGGAAAGAAAACGTGAAGACAAAAGAAAATGAATAAAATACGGGTAGAAAAGAAAAGGAGGTAAAATAAGAAAAAGAAAGAAAACTTGTAGAAGGAAGAAAACTTGGAGAAAGAAAAAGACAAAGAAAGAAAGAACGAAAGAAAGAAAGAAAGTAAAAAAAACCAAAAGAAGTAAAGGATAAAAGGAAATGATCTAAAACTAAAAAAAAATGAATGAAAACTTGAAAAGGAAGAAAGAAAAAGGAAATAGTATAAAGAAGAAAGAAAGGAAGGAAGAAGGAAAGAAAGAAAAGGAAGACATTAAGAAAAAAGATTGAAAGAGAAAGAAAGTGAGGGAGAAAAAGGAGTCCGAAAACGAAAAAAGGGGGGGAAACTTGAGAAGGAAGAAAGGGGAATGTATGAAGAAAGAAAGGAAGGAAGGAAGAAAAAAAGAAAGAAAGAAAGGAAAACATCAATAAGATAGAAAGAGAAAGAACTAAGATGAATAACATGAAAGAACTAAAAGGAACTAAAATTGAATGAAGAAAAAGAAGGAAAATTTGAGAAGGAAGGAAAAAAAGGAAATAGGAAAAAAAGAAAAGAGAGGAATAAAAAGGAACCAAAAACGAATAAAGAAAAAAAACTTGAGAAGAAAGAAAGAAAAAGGAATGATAAAAAAGGAAAATACCTAGAAAAAAAAAACAGGAAGGACAAAGAAATAGAAAGAGAATAAAAAGAAAGGAACTAAAAATAAAGAAAGAAAACAATGAGAAGGAAACTAAAGCAAAAAAACGAACATGAGAAAGATGAGAAAGCGAAGAAAGATTTAAAGAAAGAGCATTGGAAAAGTCTAAAAGAAGGAAAAGTAAAAAAAAGAAAGATAAAGTATGGATGCACAAGAAGAAAAATGAAAAAAAGAAAGAAGGAAAAGTTTTTAAAAAAGAAAAAGGAAGAAAATAAAAATGGAAAAGAAACAAAATGGATAAAGAAAAGGAAAGAAAGAGAAAGAAAGAAAGAAAAAAAAAGAGAAAGAGAAAAAGAATAGAAGAAAGTTAAAAACAAAGAAAAGAAAGAGGGTGAAAGAAAAAACAGGATAGAAAAAGAAATTAAAGTATGAAATTGAAAAAGAGAAAGTAGAGAAAGTATGAAATTGAAAATCGAAAAAGAGAAAGAAAAAGAGAAAGAAAAGGAAATAAAGTGAAAGATGCATTAACTCCGCCAGTAGTGTCTTTTAAGAAAGGCATGAACGCACGTTTCCTGCTCACTATCCCATGGGTCACCCTGATAATTTGTTCTCAATTTTGTCAACATCCCTAGCGTTGTGAAGTCATAAACCCATATCAATCATCTCTGTGAGGATTCTGGATGCTATCATAAGAAAGATCGGATAAGGATTTGAGAAAACCACTCACCCATGACTCAAGAATTAACAGCAAAAAACTATTATACCTGCTGTCAATCTTGTCATGGTCCAATTATTGAATGTTTGCTTATTTTTCTCTCCCCCTCTCTCTCTCTCCCCCCTCTCTCTCTCTCTCTCTCTCTCTCTATATATATATATATATATATATATATATATATATATATATATATGGATAGAGCTATCCTTGGTGGTTTTGTACATATGTATGTATTCATCAGTAAGAATTCCTTTCTACTTGCGGGTGGTTGACAGCCCAGTGGTTAGAAGTTCTGACTGATGAAGAAACGGTCGATCCTGCCTTGACACAACCTATTTAGACT
>CM042145.1:129260235-129265235 GCA_023376005.1 Doryteuthis pealeii | reverse complement strand
TAGGAATACTTGATATCATATAACTTTTCGATTTATTGTACTAAGAATAGTTACTTGAACCTATAATTGTTTACTTAGGATTATTATTATCACAAGAAAAATAAATAAATTGAAAGTTATTGCCTGAGGGGTGTGGAAAAAAATAAAATGTTTTATATATTTTAAAAATTAATTTCTTACTTAAAAATCAACTCCAATGAGATTTTTTTAAAAAATCGTACGAGTAAAATATATTTTGTTCGGATTTCATCAAATGAAATAGGTGTGTGTGTGTGTGTGGGGATAGGTCGATCTAGTAAAAAATATTTCCTCTAATATATATAAAAAATATTTTAAGCATAAATTCATCTAAATGTGAATAAGTATCAACATTTTGGTGAGAATTTGAGTCTTAATTGATTTTTCATAGAATTTTAAAAAATTACTGTGACGTAAGCAGTGACGTAGTTTCGATTACAGACAAAAAAGAGACCGAATATCCATTATTAATAGATTAATTACTTGAAACCATATCATCATCATCATCATCATCATGTTGCACTGTCAGCAGGGATTCCCATGACTCTTTCTCGCCAACCGTTCCTATCGGTTATCCCCCCTTATAGGTCTTCCCCGTGGCATCCACAATACGTACAGAGTTGATTGATGTATGGTTTTCTCTCGTCAGCTCACACTGATGTGTCCATGTGTAGGTGTCCATAGGAGAACGTCACTTATGAATTCGTCCTTGCTTCTCCAACAATTTCCAGCATGTCATGTTTGTCTCACGTTGATAGTTTGTGTAATTGGAGACAGGTGATTGTACAGCTGCAGTTCTAGTGGGAGGTTGCTTCCAAGATTTGTTCAAGTGCTGCATCCTTGTTTAAAACTCCCATCTTAAAATTCCCATTTTAAAAACATTTAAATCACCAAATCATATATATTTTAGAGGATGCAATTACGGTGACCCATAAATATGGCACTGTTTAAAATGTCACCGGTAAAAATGGCACACTTAAACTTTCTCGACCGTAGGAGCGGTGTTCAGTAAATTCTGACACCTTAAAAAAATTAGACCATTAATCGATAGATAGGTTTGATTTTGATTTGATTTGATTTGTTCTTGTTTTACGGCATATCAACCTCAATGGGTCATTTAATGCCGACTACGTTTTTGAAATGAATTGGTGATAATGTTTAATTTTCTAAAGGTTTTTTTTTGACATTTTTTGTGAATGAAACTTTTAGATGATTTTTTTAAACATATATTTTTTGTGTTTTCATTTTTTTTTTTTTTTTAAGATTTTTAGATTTTGTTGTAGATGTGTGCTTCTTTTATGTATCCAAGTAGTTTTTCTGGGTTTATTTGGTAGAATATCTGTTTTAGATTTGTTGTTTGGTAGTATTTTTTTCGTATTTGTTTTAGGTTGCTACATTCTGTTAATATGTGTTTGATTGTGTAGGGCTAGATAGGTTTGAACAATGCTTTATTTTGAATCAACTAGGATAAAGTGACAATTCTTTCAAGTCGTAGTTGTGTCAGTGCGACTGTACGCCTGCACCATTAGACGCTAACAAAACGCATCGAGAATAATCTAGAAGGAAGTTGCACGAAAATGCTGAGTGCGATCTTAAACACATCGTGGAAACAACACCCCCACAAGAAAGCAGCTGTACGACCACTTGTCCCCTATCACAAAAACCATCCGAATAAGACATGCTGGAGAAGGAAGGACGAACTCACAAGTGACATTCCCCTGTATAAACCTGCACATGGGCACGTCAGTGTGGTTTGCCCAGCAAGGACCTATATCGATTCGTTGATTATGGATGATTCGCTGAGGATCTCCCGTAGACGATGACAGAAAGGGGTGGTTGGCGAGAGATTGTCATGTACATTTGTGCTGCCAGCACGAGTTGATAATGATGATGATGATATCATTAAGAATTTGAATGAAAGTGTTTCTTTCATTATTCTCTCGCCACAAGAATTCATAAACACACGAATCTAGCTTATCTGCTTGAATGAATTAGCGGACCATATGACTTTTAGGCACCCCTTTTTAAACTCGATTAAGAAAGGACATGTTTTTCATTTACACTGTCAATATCCGGTTGGTTTATCAGACGATTTTTAGATTTAAAAAAAAAAATAAAACTAACCCCTAACCCTAACCCCTAACAAACAACCGGATATTGACGGTGTAAATGAAAAACATGTCCTTTCTTAATCGAGATCAAAAAGGGGTGCCTAAAGGTAATATGGTCCGAATTAGCTCTAACACTAGCCCTAACCCTAACCCTAACCCGAAACCCATAACCCTAACACTAACACTAACCTGTGTACAGCGGGGTATTCTTAAATGTTCCAACTTATGTAGGCAAAATAAATTAAAAAAACTCTTAATGATATCATTGCCTGACTATAAAGCATTGTTCAAACCTATCTATTGCTTAATGGTCTTATTTTTCTAAGGTATACGAATTCACTGAACACCACTCCTACGGTCGTAAAAGTTCAAGAGGGCCACAAATCGCACCGGTAAATATTGCACAAATGGAAAAATAGGACAAAAAATGGCACCATAAAAAATATATTAATTGTCAGCAGAAGAAGAAAAATTGCGATGTGCACGCCATTTATTTGATAAGTCATCAACATCATTATCATCATCATCGTCATCATCATGTCACGTTGACAGCAGGGATTCCCATAAATCTCTCTCGCCATCCATCTCTGGTGTTCCAAACAGCATCCAGAATGTGCACAGAGCTGATTGATATGGGTTTCTGACGATACAACACTGGGGATGTACAGAGTTTTTTTTCGTTGTTTTTTAAACATAGAATAGATCCCAGATTTAGAACAAATTTTTACGTAAAAAAAGAAAAAAGAAGAAAGAAAAGCAGTTTTCAGTAGTAAAATTGTCATTTGAGCTATGTTAATGTCGTTTTTGTCTCCTAAGATGTTTACTACTGGTAATATCATTGAACTTTTCTTCTAAAGTATGGTGATTCAAAAGCGTAATAACACGTGTTTTTTATATTAATAAATTTTCTAAATTAGGTTGGCTGGTTGGTTGGTTGGATTTTAAGACATGTCAACTCTTATGGGGTTATTTTATGCTGAAGACATTTTGATTTATTCATTCTTATTGGGTATTCAATTTTTATCATTCAAACTCAATATTTAAACACATTATTTGATACTCTTTTTTTATCTATTTCACCCATAGATGGGACCCTAACAGGTACTACCACACCGTGTCAGAGTGGAACTAGGATTACCTGCCTTAAAGGGGCTCTCTATATTCCCCTTGGTTCCAGCTTGGAATTTCACGACTATATGATAAAAAGGGTTGGGGGTTGCCACACAGGAAATAGGGTAGGGAGAATCATATAGGTGCTAGGGTTTGACGTGAGCAACCAATTGATCGGAGGAAGTCTGTCTAGCTTAAGTAAGGACCAAAGTGGAGTACTGCGTGTTATTGACTGCTCAGCCACAAGGATTGCGTCCCTAAGTATCACGGTTTGCTACCCAAGACCAACAGGTGGCCCCATTGAGGTGATTTTACCCCTCGGCAGAGGTGCTGTCTGTGTAATTTTCTGTCCCAGTCGACAGGGTTGTCTAAATTAGGATGACTGCTTGTTTGGTTGGTTGGTTGGGTTTTATGGCATGTCAACCCCTTGGGTTATTTTATGCCGAATACTTCTATTGGTAATGTTTAATGCTGATAAAGTTTTGAAATAATTTCATTTTTAATGGATAATACAATTTTGTTTATAAACTCATGTTTTCTATTTAAGCCATAGATGGGATGACCGCTTTTTAAAAAAGAAGTAAGTTTGACAAAAAAATGTTCACAGCACAGGATCGAGATTATTTCTCAGAAAATATTTCTATACCCACTGTTATTCCTTTTAAGTTGATTGACGGGGTGTTCGTTCTTTACAAGAAAACAATCAAAAATAGTTTGTGGGATGCTTATGTTGTTTTCGGAATTTTAAAGAAAAAATGTCTTTTAAAGGAAACCTTATATTTTATTTCTTTAAATACCGAACATTTTTATTAAAATCCGATAATTTGCGGGGAATTTAAAAACAAATGATTTAGCAGGTGTTCTCATGTCTGAACAATGGTTTTAAAATTTTTTTAAATCGTGGCCAGAAACAAGACCTAGTTTTTACTAACAAGAAAAAAACTTCTCATCTAGTGGATTTTATTGTTCCAGCAGACAATAGAGTAAAAATAAAGGAAGACAAAAAATAATCAACTTATATCTGGATCTTTTCTGAGAGTTAAAATAATTGTGAACATGTTAAAATCAGCTAGGATACTGAGAATAGTCCTGGAGATCTGAATTAGAGCTGTTAGAAAAAACTAAAAAGGTTTCTGGCCAGGATTTAGTGACTTGCCTATTACTATTATTGTTATTATTATCCTAAATAAGGAACACTGCATAAAATTAAAATAAAAACAACAGAGCAGGAAATATATATAATGAATCTATATATTGATACTTGTGTTCCTTAATTGTACGACCGTTATCATTTTGCAACACCCTCCGGTTAAAAATGAGACCGTCTAAATCATGGTTTCTCAAAGTGGTTTACATAACCCCCCTAAGGTCTATGCAACAACTTTAGGGGGTCTGTAAGTATTCAGGAGTCTATAAGGGGTCTATGGAAACTACTAAGCCTTCTTAGGAATTAGAAGAAATTAATTCCACAAGAGAACATGCTCATGTTGATATATTTTCAAAAGTTTAAGCCCATATACATGGATTTATCAAAAGTCATCGGATTCCCCCATCAAATAAGGAAATGTGCTTCCTCGGTAAGTTATTAAGTTAGTATCAAATATTTGCACATCTTTTTTTTACATGTTATGCTTACTTTTCTGTTATTTTTTCGGTTATTTTACAATTAACAGTTTTACATAGACGTTTGTGCAGAATTCATTAATTGGTTGCAACAAAAATAATTGCAAGGTGGACTGGGGTATATAAAGAGGGGGTTCA
>CM042145.1:129252735-129255235 GCA_023376005.1 Doryteuthis pealeii | reverse complement strand
TGTCACATCCTGCTCGTGCGGAGGGGTTGCTAAATATATATATTGTACGTTTATATTTATATCTTTGTGTAGTTTCTTAAATGTTTTTTGCACACGATTATATGATACCAAGGGGTTGGTTTAGCTTAGTCAGTAAAATCCGCTTAGTAATCTCAAGGTTCAGGGTTGTTTCCGGTCTCCACCAACTCAGCACATGAGTAGCACTGTTTGGGTAATATAATCTGCGGTAAAAGAGGGAGTTGACGGTAGGTGTGGCGTTCTACTTCAGCAAAACCATCAACCTGGTTTAGCTCGATGTCTGGCAGATACGGACAATAGGCAACTCCGCCAACTTTACTACTTATATGATACCAATTTTCTTATCTGATGCAAATAATTTACAAACAGATGTATTACGTCGGTCGTGGCCACGGCTATCCCATCCAGTACGAGAGGAACTGCGGGATCAGAGCAACGGTTCGCGTGCTCACTCGAACGAGCGGCGGTGCCAAGCTGCCTCCGCGTGATAATGGCTGAAAGCCTCTAAGCCGAAACCGCGACCGGTGTCGCCACGGTATTACGAAAGGCGTCTCTTTTCGTTCCGCTGGAGCCTGCCATAGCGGTCGTCTGTCTAACAGGTACAACCACTCCAAACCAGACTGGACATTAGAGTAATAGCAATGAACTTTTGTACGGCATATCAACTATCTTTGGGGTAATTTAATGCTGAATAAATTCATTTTGATAAACAAAGGACTCAAATCACGAATTAAATTGCGAAACACAACACACACTCACACACACACACACACACACACCACATAATAATATATATTATATAATTATATATATATATTATATATATTATATATATACATATATATATATATATATATATATATATATATATAATAACCATTATCATCTGCAAACCGTCTGGTTAAAATGAAACCGTCCAAATGAGAGTCGTCACCACTGCTAAATAATGGACCATTCCATTTTATTATAAAAGAAGAAACGGAAGAAAAGAATATGCTACACAGAAAAATATAATTAAAAAAGAACGAAAGAAAGAGGTAGGAGAAGATAAAGAGATAAGAGTTAGGCGTGCGGAAACGATAACGCTAATCTGTTTCAATCGAGTATAATGAAAAGATAAAAAGAATAAAGAAGAAAAATGGTGAGAGAGAGAGAGAGAGAGAGAGAGAGAGAGAGAGAGAGAGAGAGGAGAGAAGAGAGAGAGAGAGTTAAAACAAGATTATTATACTTTTTAAATATTAAACTATTTGCAATAACTCTATAGTAAAAATATTAAATGTAATATATAAAGTAATTCCATGTCAATCCCCCAAAATTTGAGCTTTCATTTCCAAAAATTAGTGAAGTTGGCGAAAAATGGAGACTTTTTATAATCTATTTTTGTCTGTAAAATGAGTTCTAGAGCATCCCTACAACTGGAAATTGGTTCATAAAAGCATTATGACCAAAAAATGATACCAGAAAAAACTTGTTAAAAAACAATTTTAAGTTATTGATGATTTCTGATTTTTCCATAGCAAGATAAATATCTCGATGTGGCACTGCATCTATGACAAAAATTGTTGTATATTATTATTTCATATATATTGAACATTATTTGTACCAAAAAGATAGTTTGATAGTATATATTAATATGACTTAATACATGTTTAGATGCATATGTATATTATTGCATTATTGCATACAATATATATGCATAACGTTACGTCAATACATATATTTTAGTATAAATATATATAATTATTATAATATATATATATATATATTATATATATATAATATACGAAACACTGGTTTCTGTGGAGGACTATAATATATGGTCCCAAACCTGGTAGAGTTCATTGGAAGGGAATTTAGCAGACGATCAACGTATTTGCTTAAGCAATTTTTCTTTTATTAAGGATTCGAGCTCTCTATCATCGTGGAAATATATAAATTGTATATATTTTTTAGTTAAAATTTGCTTCTACTGGTAGGTGCTGATGTCCGAGGTGTTAGAGACTAACTGATGAAAAAAATCAGTCAGGATTCGCTTCGGGCTGGAAGATAGTCAGCTAAGTCTAGCCACATGAAGAAAGTGATACGTCGAAACATGGTGTATATATATATATATATATATATATTATATTATATATTATCTTATATAAATGGAGTTGTGTTGTTTTTTCTTGTCTGTAAGAAACTATACTATTATCAATTCACAATATTCCCTTTTTTTATTTACATATTCACATTCCATGATTTTATTTTTATCAAACTCAGTTCTTAATAAAATTGCTTTACATTATTAATACTGTTGACATAATTACATACTAATTACAGCAGTTTCATTTAATATATACATAAATAGAGTTACAAAAATACTCAAGTATAATGGAGGTAATTTGCATATAGTTAAAAATTGGCATTTAATAAATATAATGGGCTAGTATTATGATTTCTAGATTTGTTTGGTTTTAATAATAAATAATTAATTCTTAAT
>CM042145.1:129248085-129252635 GCA_023376005.1 Doryteuthis pealeii | reverse complement strand
GAAATAACGAGAGCAACACCATCAAATCAAAAACTCTTTCGGTATATCTATTTGGCAGTCAATAACTGTGTTCATAATTCCGTCTATGTATTTCTTTGCACCAACTTAGATATATATTCTACCACAATTGTCTGGTATGTTTGTTATGTGACTCTCTAATATTTGCATAACAAATAAAAAGTTATTAAAAACAGAGAAATAATGCAAATCATTGCAGATGTATTTGTTATTGGGCATAAAAAAAAGTATTCGTTTATTAATGAATTATATATATCTATTCTCGTCAAATATACTAAAGCTGAGTGAATCAAGCGTGTTCAAAAAGAAATCCGTGAACAAGCTGTTTGCATCTCATTAATGCCTCCTGGGAAACGTATGCATTTAACTACTCTCGCCCCACTATGGTTAAATAGTAGGGCAGACTGGGCTATTTAACATTGGTTAGGTAACCAGTCTAGAAACGAAAACTCTGAATTTGAACCTATTAAACCGCGCTTAAGAAATGGTATTGTGTCACATCCTGCTCGTGCGGAGGGGTGCTAAATATATATAGGGTGTACGTTTATATTTATAATCTATTGTGTAGTTTCTTAAATGTTTTTTGCACACGATTATATGATACCAAGGGGTTGGTTTAGCTTAGTCAGTAGAAAATCCGCTTAGTAATCTCAAGGTTCAGGGTTAGTTTCCGGTCTCCACCAACTCAGCACATGAGTAGCACTGTTTGGGTAATATAATCTGCGGTAAAGAGGGAGTTGACGGTAGGTGTGGCGTTCTACTTCAGCAAAACCATCAACCTGGTTTAGCTCGATGTCTGGCAGATACGGAAAAGGCAACTCCGCCAACTTTACTACTTATATGATACCAATTTTCTTATCTGATGCAAATAATTTACAAACAGATGTATTACGTCGGTCGTGGCCACGGCTATCCCCATCCAGTACGAGAGAACTGCGGATCGAGCAACGGTTCGCGTGCTCACTCGAACGAGCGGCGGTGCCAAGGCTGCTCCGCGTGATAATGGCTGAAAGCCTCTAAGCCGAAACCGCGGACCGGTGTCGCCACGGTATTACGAAAGGCGTCTCTTTTCGTTCCGCTGGAGCCTGCCATAGCGGTCGTCTGTCTAACAGGTACAACCACTCCAAACCAGACTGGACTTAGAGTAATAGCAATGAACTTTTGTACGGCATATCAACTATCTTTGGGGTAATTTAATGCTGAATAAATTCATTTTGATAAACAAAGGACTCAAATTCACGAATAAATTGCCGAAACACACACACACACACTCACACACACACACACACACCACACACACATATATAATATATATATAGTATATATATATATATATATATATATATATATAATATAATAATATACAATACGCATATATATAAATATATATATATATATATATAATATATAAATACAACCATTATCATCTTGCAACACCGTCCTGGTTAAAAATGAAACGTCCAAATGAGAGTCGTCACCACTGCTAAATAATGGACCATTCCATTTTTATTATAAAGAAAGAAACGGAAGAAAAAAGATATGCTACACAGAAAAATATAATTAAAAAAGAACGAAAGAAAGAGGGTAGGAGAAAGATAAGAGATAAGAGTTAGGCGGCGGAAACGATAACGCTAATCTGTTTCAATCGAGTATAATGAAAAGATAAAAAGCAAAAAGATAGAAAAAATGGTGAAGAGAGAGAGAGAGAGAGAGAGAGAGAGAGAGAGAGAGAGAGAGAGAGACGAGAGAGAGAGAGAGTTAAAACAAGATTATTATACTTTTTAAATATTAAACTATTTGCAATAACTCTATAGTAAAAATATTAAATGTAATATATAAAGTAATTCCATGTCAATCCCCCAAAATTTGAGCTTTCATTTTCCAAAAATTAGTGAAGTTGGCGAAAAATGGAGACTTTTTATAATCTATTTTTGTCTGTAAAATGAGTTCTAGAGCATCCCTACAACTGGAAATTGGTTCATAAAAGCATTATGACCAAAAAAATGATACCAGAAAAAACTTGTTAAAAACAATTTTAAGTTATTGATGATTTCTGATTTTTCCATAGCAAGATAATATCTCGATGTGGCACTGCATCTATGACAAAAATTGTTTTGTATATTATTATTTCATATATATTGAACATTATTTGTACCAAAAAGATAGTTTGATAGTATATATAATATGACTTAATACATGTTAGATGCATATGTATATTATTGCATTATTGGCATACAATATATATATTGCAAAACGTTACGTCAATACATATATTTTAGTATACAATGATATATATATATATATTATATATAATATATATATATATATATATATATATAATATATACGCTGAAACATGGTTATCTGTGGAGGACTAAATATATGTCCCAAAACCTGGTAGAGTTCATTGGAAGGGAATTTAGCAGACGATCAACGTATTTGCTTAAGCAATTTTTTCTTTTATTAACGGATTCGAGCTCTCTAGTCATCGTGAAATATATACATATGTATATATTTTTTAGTTAAAATTTTGCTTCTTACTGGTAGGTGCTGATGTCCGAGGTGTTAGAGACTCTAACTGATGAAAAATCAGTCAGGATTCGCTTCGGGCTGGAGATAGTCAGCTAAGTCTAGCCACACTGAAGAAAAGTGATACGTCGAAACATGGTGTATAATATATATATATAATATATATATATATATATATATATATTATTATATAATGGAGATTGTGTGTTTTTCTGTCTGTAACCGAAACTATACTATTACTCAATTCACAATTTTTTTTTTTATTATCACATTCTCCATGATTTTATTTTTATTAAACCTCAGTTCTTAAATAAAATTGCTTTACATTATTAATACTGTTGACCATAATTACATACTAATAACATGCAGTTATATTTATATATACAATAAAATAGAGGTTTTACAGTATGAATGGGAAGGCTAATTTGCATATAGATCTTAAAAATTTGATTTTAATAAATATATGCTTAGTATTATTGATTTCTAATTGCTTGGTTTTATCTTAATGTATATGAGCAAAAATCTCGGGATAAATCTTAAAGAAATCCATTAACAAGAAGTAATTTTATTCTTTACTTCCTATTTTAACTAAATAGTTAAATTAGGAAAATTTACCAATGAAAGACGGGAGTAATGGAAAACGATGGAAGAGTTAGTTTCAAAGTTGTTCTATTTTTCAATCATACCCCTCTGTTCCAAATCGTTTTATCTGCATTTTTATTCAGTTTTATTAGCCTTTCTAATTTAATATGATATTTTATTATATTAAAAGGTGCATATATCTGCTAGTATATATAAATTTCAAAGAAAGAAAACCGTAACAAACCGTCATCCCGTTATAATATTTATTTCGACCAGAAACTCAAAAAATGAGTCTAGCCTCATCAGACAGGTTTTATAAATCTCAAAGAAAATATATCACCAGAATAATGAATGAATAATCAAATAAATATTGTAACGGGATGTCGGTTTGTTAAGTTTTTCTTTCTTTGAAAGTTAAATATTGCTCTGTATATAATTCATTTATTGATTATTATTCATTGAGCACTTTTGGTGGATTTATAAAAATCCTTGTATGAATATATATTTTTGCACCTGCAAGAACATACAGTATGGTTGTACAGTGAGATTTCGATGATCCCAAATAGAATCAACCCTTGCTAGTGATATGGATTATCTTACACACACACGCACACACACACACACACACACACACACACACACACACATACACAGATATATATATATATATATATATATATATATATATATATATATAATATTTATAAGAATAAAAAGTTATGTAAAGAATTTAGTTTTCTATTTGTTAACCTCTATTAGGCCTCTGCAAAAAAAAAAAAAAAAAAATTAAAAAAAAAAAACAAGAAAAAAAAACAAGTAAAGAAATCTATCCTAGATCTGAAAAAGGCAACGAATTGAATTTTTGCAACGCTTTATCAGTCGCGATGACAAAGGAAGTGTTCATTGTGACCAAAATAAAAACGCCAGTTCTTTGTCAACTTGTGAATTGAAGACCTCGGGTCGAATCTGTCTCCATGGAATGAGGTTTTCAGATAACTGAATTATTAAAAAACGAGTCCTTTCAAACGTTGGCACGACTCTGTAACAGAATAATCTACTTTGTTTTGTAATTTCTATGAGAAAGTTTCGCTCTTGTTGGATTCAAGCGATATCTGATGATAATCTTCAACTACCCATGAGAAATTCACCTGAAAATAACGTATATATATATATATATATATTATATATATATATATATATATAATATTATATATATATATTCAGGCATGTTTTATTGAATAACACGGAGTACTTTTTTTTCATTTTTTTATCTGTAATTTTTCCAGTGCGATCTTTCTGGTGTTTGGATCTAATTGATATAGAATATTTCCCATACTGTTATCCCGAGCGCTTTTGACTGTTTCGCCAGTCGTCATCATGGGGTATATAAGTTGGTTTTAGTTAATTTTTTAGTTCTTTTAT
>CM042145.1:129238085-129243085 GCA_023376005.1 Doryteuthis pealeii | reverse complement strand
ACACACAAATCAAGACGATTTTTGAACGATGTTTACACACAAATCAAGACGATTTTTGAACGATGTTTACACATTAAGCTTCTTTACACACACACAAATGGATACAGTGTCATATGCTACTCAACTATGAAAAAACAAAAAGAAACAAAAGAATAGGAAATGGTCTTACTCGATTACGACTTGACAGCCACATATATATATATATATATATATATATATATATATATATATATATATATATATATATATATATGAGGTAGGTAAAAGGATAGTGAACAAGAAATGATAACTCAAAACAAATCTAAGAGTTGAAATATTTCGTCCGATTTATAAGGACATCTTCAGTCAAATGATTTTTATTGATTTATGATCGGACGAAATATTTCAACTCTTAGATTTGTTTTGAGTTATCATTTCTTGTTCAATATCCTTTACCTACCTCATATATATATATATATATATATATATATATATATATATATATATATACTGTGTTTTTTTTAAGCATGAATAACTGTGAGTGTAGTAGTTCAAACTATACTAATATTCAAAAAATACAAATGACTTACTAGTAGTGTTAGAATTGATATTGAAAATGATATTGAACTCAGAAAATATTCATAAAATTGTTATATTACCGATTTAGGCAGATGTAAAAATAATTTGAAGTTATTGGATTTTTACAGGAAGGTGATTTATGTGCTGAAAAATATTTAGAAATTATTTACTACGTAGGATTAGGAAAGGATTTAATATTTTAACTAAAAATAAATTGGATAATTCTTAAATTGTGACAAATCATAGGTAGGTTGAATGTTTGATTTTTTTGTATAGTAGGTATTGAGGGGGTTCAGGTATTGCTACTAAAATATTAGAACCAGGGCCCAAGGTACTATTATCTGCCTGGAAAGTGCTGATAAATATTGTTTCTCTCTCGCATATATATATATATATAATATATATATATATATATATATATATATATATTGCGATTAACACACAAGTTTAGATGAAAGAGGTTGTCTGAACCTCAATCGACTGGAGAGTCCATCATCATATTTATATATATATATATATATATATATATATATATATATATATATATATATATATAATTGTGTATTCTCCAAAATACGAATGTAAATTCATTGAACAAGAGAAGCGAACTGGTTTCCAAATGTAGACATCTAAACAAATTTCCAAATTTTGGCAAATAACATCAAATGTTATTTGCTACCCGATTCTAATTAATCCCATATTTTTCGCCCTCTTTTAATCTAATTTTCTCTCATCTGGACGCCGTGTATATAAAGACTTAAGTATGTTTATGTTTTTAAATATAATCTCACGTTATAACATTCCATTGCGTGAGCACGCTTCACGTTATATAAACTCTGAACAAGCCACCGTTTTAACATTTTGATATTTTTGACAGTCTGAAGATTGCGTAATATGCATGAAACTGCAGTTACGGAAAATTAACACCACAATATTTCATCTCTGATTTTATATCTGCTCTTGTATTTCAGCATTGAGCACCTTCATATGCTAATACTTTTCACATTCCTTCTCCATTATATTATATTATATTATATTATATATATATATATATATATATATATATATATATATATATATATATATATATATATATATGGCTGAACTTGCACAAAGGTGTCAAAGCTAGGGTGACCAAAAAAAAAAACAGGACCCAAATTATTTATTCATTTTCCCATTAAACTAACCCTAAATCCCAACCCTAACCCTAATCCTAACCCCTAACCCTAACCCTAACCTTAAACCCTAGACCCCCATAGTTAAAATTAACAGTTTTATTAAAAATTTGTGGGTTCTGTTTTTTATGGGACATTAATTTTGACACCTTTGTGCAAGTTCAGCCATATATATATATATATATATATATATATATATATATATGTGTGTGTGTGTGTGTGTGGTATAGTATTTCAATTTCTGCTTTAAATTTTCCGTTGCAGTGGCATCAGTAAATAATCCAAATGTGTTAAATATATTAAAATTCATTTGGATTGAAACAATGGTAGACCCATAACTTCTTCCTCTACTAATATATATATATATATATATATAATATATATATATATATATATATATATATATAGAGAGAGAGAGAGAGATAGATAGATAGATAGATAGATAGATCCTAGCATGAGCTGTCCTTTATATGAATCTAGGGAAGATGGATATGAGATTTTGGCTTTTACATATCTGTTCTCGATATAATAACACTATTCAAAATTTGGCCTTTTTATTTTGAATTCACAATGAGTGCCCTTCCCTCTCATCTTTGATAGCGCTCACGTCAGTGAATATTTCCTGACGAGTTGGAAAGATGTGTAACCTTCGTTTGTTGGATTTCCTTCAGGGATCAGAACAAGGGGTAAATGCCAAACTATTTACGGAGAGAAGAGGCTCGATCATTTTCTAGATAGGGAAAGAATGCAAGAGCGAATGTTTAGCCATAGAGAAAGAGAGAAATAAAGGGTTTTGTTAGAAGAAGAAGAAGAAGAAGAAGAAGAAGAAGAAGAAGAAGAAGAAGAAGAAGAAGAAATAAATAAATAAATATGAAGAAGGAATATGAAAAAGAAAGAGAGTCTGCGTGCGTGCGTGCGTGTGTGTGTGTGTGTGTGTGTGTGTGTTTGAGAGAGAGAGAGAGAGAGAGAGAGAGAGAGAGAGAGAGAGAGAGAGAGAGAGAAAGAGGAGGACAAAGAGAATGAATTAAAAGAGAAAGGCAGAGAGAGAGACAGATACAGGGAGAAAGAAAGGGCAGAGCAGAGAGAGAGAGAGAGAGAGAGAGAGAGAGAGAGAGAGAGAGAGAGAAGAGGGAGAACTGAAGTTAGCGTTGAAAGTTGAATAAGTGTGGAATTAGGAAGATGAAAACACAGGAAACTCAGAAAACTACAAAGAAAATATTATCAGCTGCCTTCATTTCCACTCCGGATTCTTACGTCTTTTTGATAGTTTTGACTTTTTCATTCAGCTGCCTCGTCTTCTTCTTCTTCTTCTTCTTCTTCTTCTTCTTTTACAACTCATTTTCATAGGGCCCTACAAGGTACTACCACAGTGGACATGGGAGTAATGGTGGCGAAAGGGTACTCCACGTTCTCTAGAGTTCCAGAATTGGAACTTCACGATCAGATAGAGTTTAACGTCATTACCAGAACATTAATACCCTCAACCACCGCCTTCTAGCACATATATGATTAAAAGGGTTGGGTGCTTATAATAAGGGTAATAGGGTTGTGACAATTATATAGGTGCTTGACGTTACCAGCCGACTGATTGGAAGGGCCTCTCCAACTGACTGTCTAGCGTAAATCAGGGCCAAAATAGTGTTGTATATCATGGACTGCTCAGCCACCAGGATTCCGTCCTTAAGCATCATGGGTTGCCACTCACGGTTAATAGGCGGCTCCAATGGCGGGATTTTACCCCTCTGTACAGTCGGTGTATTCTAAAGCCCCAGCCGACAGGTTGTACTACTGTTGTGTGATGCACATATTTAATTTAACAACGAAGATGTAGTCAAAAAGAAGAAAGAAAAGGAAGATCTTTCATCTCATTAGGGAATACTCAATCACGAAATCTGGCATAAGGCCAATGTTATGGAGTACTTAGTGAGAAAATAAATCCGTCGTGTCTATGTCGTCTTGTTTTCAGGTCTCACTCGTCGGAAGAGTCACTGTTCAGACTGACACGGACAATCCCGACACCGCGCGAGTAGGGAGGTTGCTCCAGCACAGTGATGTTCTTCTGGGCCAGGAACTCTCGGATACTCAGAGCAGTGTGGGCAGGTGCGTTGTCATGGTGAAGCATCCACGAGTTGTCCTGCCACATCTCTCGTCTCTTCTCGCGCACTGAACGAAGCAAACGCCACAGTACATCTTTGTAGACATGCTGGTTGATCGTCTGGTCCTGTGGCAAGAACTCGCAGTAGACGATGCCACATCGAAGAATGTGACTTTTCTGGAACTTTTCTGACATACATATGGAGATATATAGAGAGAAGAGATCTTATGAGACGATGGTAGGATGAGGGGCATGAGAGGCCTTCGTATAATGCTCCCAGATTTTTAAAGTCTTTATCTCTTGTTACTTACTTGAGTAGTGGAGTAGCTGACTGGTACTTTAGTCTCTCTCTTGTATAGGGGGGACATTTCTAAAGATGATGGTCTGACTTTATTTCTTCGTTCTTAAAGATGCTAGTCTGTAGAAGCTGATTCACCATTATTTCACAAAGATGACATAAGGCTTACATTTTGAGTGATCACTTCTTTTTAATTTCGACAAGACTTTTCATCCGCGACCGGAGTGAAGTGTAAGACGATGTCTTTCACTAAACTGCTTACTGACTAACTAAACTTAAATTCCGTTCTCACATTTTCCCAGTGGCGGAAGCCGGGCGTCAACTACAGGTCATTACCTATCAATAATCTAATCCCCTCCGATTTTGAATTTCAACGAATTCTAATTCAAAACATAACTACACTAACCGTTCCCCAACAAGAGAAAAGAGGAAAAAAATGGTTTATCAATATATAACATATGTATGTATGTCCGGGTGAAACTACGAAAATAAAACAATTGACAACAAAGTAAATATATATACACATTAAATATCACCTGTTATTGCTTTTTGTGCAAAAGTTATACAGATTTGATTTATATTCTAAGACATTTAAAATATGAAATATACATAGAAATAGCATTGAAATTCTACTTAAAAAATCCAGCATTTGTAAATCTTTAAAGTAAAAAAAAGCAATACACCAGGGTTTTGGCCCCACTTCTACCCAGGCGATTCTGTATAACCGCTTCTAGTGTAGAAATACGTAGTATAAGTGTCAGATTACTACTTTCTTAGAAGAAAGCGAAGTGCAGAAAGAGTCAGATATATAAACTGAGACAGACAGATGGATAGATGGATAGATAGATAGATAGAGAGAGAGAGAGAGAGAGAG
>CM042145.1:129195585-129233085 GCA_023376005.1 Doryteuthis pealeii | reverse complement strand
TTATTCACCCCTCCACACATTCTTGACTGATCACCTCAGATCAAGTCTCAGACTTTCTGATTATTTTCAAGAATTTCTTCGGAAAAAAGAAAAGACAAGAACTATTTAGTCGATTGTTTTTTTGTTGTTTTTTTGTTTTTTTTTTCTGTATGCGGTAAGGAGTTTATAGTCTAGAACTTCCATCCTGATGAATAAATGGTTTAATTGAATACCATCACTATCATAAAAGTCCCAATTAATAATTTTAACTCTCATCTATGGAGGACAAGTGACAACATGTCTATTTAGATTTGCATGCAGCTTTATTGGAAGGTTTCTTTCTGCGTATTCTAAGAGCCACCGACTGTGCATTCTATCAATGTTGTAATTGACTTCAAGAATTTAAAAAAAGTTAATACCAGCCTGGTTTGGTTTGGTTTGGTTTGGTATGGTGTGTCAACCCTGGTTGGCTTATTTTATGCCGAAGACGTTTTGTTTTAGAACTTCTTGATAGGTACTCAATTTTTTTTAAACTCAATTTTTTAAACATATTTTTTTAACTCATGTTTTTCGATTTAACCCATAGATGGGACCCTAACTGGTACTATCACTCCGGTTATGAGAGGACCCGGGAGTAATAGTGATGAAGGCGTACTCAATATTTTACAGAGCCCCAGAATTGGAACCTCACCATCAGATAAAGTTTGTCAAGACATTAACCCTCAGCCACAGCATTCTAGCACATATATGATAAAACGGTTTAGGGCTTGCCGGGACACTCAAGAGTCTCAGCCACCAACTTCTAGGGTTAGGAGCTGGTGATAAAAGAGTCAGGACAATCATATATATTCTAGGACTTGACGTGACCAGCCGATTGATCAGTGGGGGCCTCTTCGACCGCCCGTCTGGCCTAAGTAAGCACGAAAGTGAAGTATTGCATGTCATGGTCTGCCCAACCTCTAATACTAGCTTAAAAGCCCCCTATCGATGTGCAAGCAAACCTAGATTTACTAGCAGTATTTCATTGGGTTTTATGATGCACGGTCAAGTCATGCTAAAAATCATCGGTTACCGCTAGATAATCGAAGTTAAACAGCGATGAGTATTCAATACATAATTGGCTGACCACTTGAGCAATATCAGTTACTCTAAGCATTTTGAGTCCTTTGTTTAGAAAAATGTCATTAAATAAAACAACCAACAACTTACGCCACGGGGACCTCCCCTGTTCAATCTTTTTGCTAGTTGATTTGGTTTTGTTTGGCTTGTTAGATTTTAAGGCATGTCAACCCTTGTTAGGTTATTTTATACTGAAGACGTTTTTTTCTATTCATACTTAATGGGTATTCTAAATTTATAACAAATTTCAACACATTTTTCAAACTCATTTTTTTTCACATTTTTTAACTCATTTTTTTATTTATTTAAACCATAGATGGGACCCTAACAGGTACTATCACTTCGGGTCAAAGTAATGGCCATGAATGGGTAATCCACACTCCCCATGGCTCCAAAATTGGAATATCACGATTAGACACAGTTTAACGTCATACCCAGGGCACTAAGACACTCAGTCACCACATTCTAGCACACATATAAAAGGGTTAAGAGTTTGTCATAAGGATCGAGACGATCATATAGGTGCTAGGGATTTACGTGACCATCCTCTCCGACCAACCGTCTAGCTCAAGTAAGGGCCACAGTGGTGTATTGCATGTCATGGACTGCCCAGATACCAGGGTTCCATCCGTAAGTATCATTTCATCCCCACCCACAGCCAACAGGTGGTCCCATTGGGGAGATTTTACGCATTTGCAGAGGTGCAGTCGGTGTATTCTACTTCCTCAGTCGACAGGGCAGCATCCAATCGAGTTGTTACTCATAGTCTTATTCTGATTATCTTGTTATTTAATTCTAAGACGAAGCCAATGTTATATCTCTGAATTTTAAAAAATAAGGCTTGATAATTAGTATTATTTGGGTTATTTCGACTAAATTCCGTGATGGCTCCCAATTACGAGAAGAAGGTTCCCGAGTTCGAAAAGAAGGCTCCCGAGTTCTAGAAGTTTCCCGAGTGCGACAAAAAATACCTGAAGAAAGCCGGAAGGCACATCGGCCGAAACGTTGTTCAGATAACAATAAAGATGTGGACAATAGTCCGAATAACCCAAAAGAAGCCTATACTATTGACACTTACCAGGATTATCTCTACACTTAATCTTCAATAAATTTTAAATTTCAAACTTATTTACTTCGATCTCACAGTCTGGTACGTTACCTTTACGCCACGGATTTTGGTCGTCACGCTGAAAGCACCCACCGATTCCCACTAGATAACTGAAGTTAAACAGGAATGAGCCAGTTCAATACTTAATTGGTAGACCACTTAACTCTTTGCCTACTTTAAGCCGTAAAATAAAAACTTTATCATATATACAAGAAAAAAAAAACCCCTCCGGGCGGATATTGAATATATATACAAGGTAGGATTTGAAACATTCGTTCTCAACAAATATTTTAAAAAAGAGAAGAAATTACAGTTATTCGCCCATTTCATTCATAACATAAAGAAGGGGGAAGGAAGGAGAAAAGAAAAAAGAAGAAGAGGAAAAAAAGAAAAGAAGAAAAAAAAGTATAACCACGCAAAAAAAACTTAAGCACGTTCATTTCTGATATTCGTCTCTGAAGATAAAGTTTCTTTGAAATCGATAAGACAAAAAAACATCTTTTTGTTTTTATTTTTTACACGCATTGTAATTGCAGTCAAATTATTAATATATATATATATATATAGTGGCAAAGAGTTATGGGTCTACCACGGTTTCGATCTCTATGTTCTCCTCAGGAACCTACCATATACTAAGTTGATGTCATTTCTTAGTTAAACTAAGATAAACGTCTTTCCAATAATAACGGTTGTACGCTTTGTTAATTTATGTTTTTTTCTCTCTATTACCGCGTTTATTTATTTCTTAGTTCTTATCTCTGTATTGTTTTTTACTTAATTCTAATTATAAATAAAAGCTCATGAAAACAGTTAAAATTTAATTCTAATTAAATTTTAGGAATTTAATATTAATAATTTGTAGTGTTTTACTATTCTATTTCAGTATCTCTTGTATTTAAGATTAATAACTATTCCAAAAGTATTTGTATAAATTAATAATGCCACAGCAACGGAAAATATATATATATAAAGAGAAAGCTGAAGTAGATCCGACAATATGTAATTTTATAAAAAATAAAAAAATACAAGGGTACTAATGCAGAATGGCGTGCAAGTGATAAAGCAATAGAACCACATTTTACGTATAAAAACAATTCGATAAAGTCATCTAATTTGTTTTTATACTTAAAATGTGATTCTAATGCTTTTATCACTTGCGCGCTATTCTGAATTAGTCCCCTTGTGTCTTTTCATTTTTCTATAAAATCACACACACACACACACACATACACACACACACCACACACACACACACACACATATATATATATATAATATATATATATATATATATATATATATGAGAGTGAGTAAATAAACAATGTGTTTATTTGATATGGCTTTTAGCCGACAATTTTTGGAGGATATGTGCTTAATTGAAGTCATACCTAATTTTGAAAATTAATTAGTTAATAATTAATGAATTTTAGGCGGGCATATGTGTTCAAATGTAAAGCTAAACAAATCGAGAAAATGTCAATCCCTGAATAGGTCGAAATGTACATTCAGGGATTGACATTTTCTCGATTTGTTTAGCTTTACATTTGAACACATACGCCCGCCTAAAATTCATTAATTATTAACTAACTAATTTTCAAAATTAGGTATGACTACAATTAAGCACATATCCTCAAAAAAAAAAAAAATTATATATCATAATCCTTAATCCTTCCTCATTTGAAAATATATGAGATCCACTGTGATTTCCTATGAAATAAATCGTGCACCGACACATAGGCAGAGAGAAGCAGACGTAGTCACGTGCTCTTTGTGCACACGCACAATATGTTAATTGCGGGTGAAATTTATTGAATATCTTCAAAAACATCATTCCAGCTGATCCTTGCGTATAATGACACACACACAGCAAATTCTGCCGGTACGAGGTCAAATGAATCAGCGATTATCATTGCATTGTGCAGCCAATGGCGTTTGATTATTTAGTACAGCGTATCATCATCGTAACTGTTTTTTTTCTTACGGCACGGTGTAACACGAGAATCAAGAAACGGCCATTTTAGGTGCTTACAAGCAAAAATATTTCAGATGATAAGAAGAGTATGGATGATTAAGCCATGTATTTTGTAAATCTTTACACGAAAACATAAATATATTTGTTAATTTAATCTAATTTAAACCGATATGCACGCCTAATTCATTTAATTATAATTAATTAATTAACAAATTAGGTATGACTTTAATTAAGCACATAATCTCCCAAATACATTATATATATATATATATATATATATATATATATATATATTGAAAAAAGACATAAAGAGAAGAAAGTATAGAATGGATAAAATAGGATATTTTAATCAATTTTACTTACACGTGTTTCGGTCATGCGTACATTGTGTCCATGTGTACATTATTCAAACTCCTGACCGAAACACGTGTAAGGAAAATTGATTAAAATTTCCTATTTTATCCATTCTAAACTTTTTTTCCTTTATTTCTTTTTTCACCATACCGTTGGATTCGCTTCCATTTTCATTTTACACACACACACACACACACACACATATATATATATATGGAGGCACATGGTTTAATGGTGTAAGTATTTCAATTTTAATGTAATGGAGTACATTAAATTAGAATGACTTACGAAATTAAATAAGAACGCATATAAAAAGATTACACTAATTTCAATTATATTTTGTTGATTTCTATATAAAATCATTCATAAGATTGATTTTAATACGTTGGAGAATAAAACAATAACAACCTAGTAATAATTTATCAAACCCGGTTTTGTTAAAACCAGTATGCAAATTAACCACACCATATATTATGTAAGCTTTTATTTCTTTGTGGTATATAAGACGATATGCAGGATTTTAAACGCACTAATAACATGTGCTGTTTTGAGGCTAGTCTATTTCAGCTTTTCATAGAGACATAAGATTTATTCTATGTATTAATGATTCTGACTATAAAATAGATACTCATTGATAATCTAAGGCAATTACTGTGAGTATTGCGACGTTGGCAGTGACGCAGTTTCGGTTACAGAGCGACAGACACCGAATCTCCATTATAAGTAAGTAAAGATTTTGGAGTGGTCTATTGTCCGTATCAGCCCGACAGTGAGGGAGGTGGAGCGTTACATCTAACGACAGCTCCCCACTTTGCCGCACAGATCAGATTACCTAGTTTGTGCTACTCATGCGCTGAGTTGGTGGGGACCGGTATCGAACCGAGAACCTAGTGATTCTTAGGCGGATGTTCTACCGACTGAGCTAAACCGGTCCCGGTTGTGAGCTGCTTTGTTACCTTCACTCGTTTATTTGTTGAAATTCTGTCGATATTTATTACAGTAATAATCATCATCATCATCATGTCGCAAAATCAGCACGGATATCCATGACAATCTCTCGCCAACCTTCCCTATCATTCATTGTCCTTGGCGCTGGTCAATTTAAGTCCTTGCTGGGCGGCCAACATTCGCATGTCCATGTGTTGGCTTCCACAGGAGAACGTCGCTTATGAGTTCGTCTTTGCTTCTACGGCAATATCCAGCATGTCTTGATTGTCTCCCTCGGATAGTTTGTGAGATAGGAGGCAGGAGGCCACACAGCTGCTTCTTTGTGGGGTGCTGTTTCCACGACTTGTTCAAGATCTCACGCAACATTCTTGTGCAGCTCCCATCCAGGTTATTCTCCAGGCGCCTCGTTTTGGTTCCAAGTGGTGCAGCCATATAGCAGCACTAATACAACCACAGCTTGGAAGAATTGTTGTTTTACCTTGTTGTCAAAAAGATCTCACAAACTTAATAATGTCATGTCCTTTTGCCAGACTTTGCAACGAAAAGGAAACGCCGGTGACCGAGATTTTGTACTTAGAATTAGAGTCGGTTTCGCGTAGAATCCTCCAAGAAGGTTGGCTTGAAAATTCTCACCGGAATTGGAAACGTTTGATTCTCTTGAAGTTCTCCTGTAGGCAGTGGTAGTGGTGGGTGTGTGGAAGGGAACCCATGCAGAATGGCTATTGCGGGACCCACGCCAAAATGCCAGGGTCGTTCCATTTTCCGAACGTTTAACGACGGGAGACGCTACTTCAAAGATACGAGCCAAAACGCTCCCATCGTCCAAATTGGAAGTGAGTTATAGACTATATACATTCACTTACTGGTTTACAAAAGGCCACGTGAATAACAATTCAGCATTCTTTTTTGTTTTACTGCCATCAATAGACATATAGGACCTCGAGGCTTGTATGCTACACTAGAATATATATATATATATATATATTATATATATATATATATATATATATATATTATAAATGTTTTTCTGGTTCCAACGGGAGAAATTTATATTTTTATAAAAAGAAGGTCCGCTAAATATATTATGTTCTCAGAAAATTTTTTAGATTCTTTTTATCTTACATAAGCGACACGTGTTTCTGATCTGTTGTCTTCTTCAGGCATTGAGTAATTTATTTGGCAGAATATGTCCGATATTTGATAGGTTGTGTGTGTTTCTGCAACTTTTCTATTATAATGGCTGAGTAATAACGGTTGAACGCTACGTTATTTTTTTTCAATCCTTGCGTGCGATTTGCGCGTAACTTATATATATATATATATATATATTATATATATATATATATATATATATGTATATTGTAGTGACTTAATATATTTATATATATATATATAATATATATATATATATATATATATATATGTAGTGTGAATAGTGCAATTTTTGGAGGCGCATGGTGTAATGGTTTGAATCGTAAGAAAGGATTCGTCGACCGAGTTCAAACACACACACACACACACACACACACACACACATAATATATATATATATATATATTATATTATATATATAGTGGGGGAAATGGAAATCAATCCGATTGATATGTTGAAAAGAAAATTGGACAAAAATATATATATACTTAAGTATGGATGAAATTTTTCAACACTTGTTTCGACCAAAATTCGCTTCCATACACAGTCTTGTATTTTTGAATTATTTCAAATACGAAATAAAAAAAAACAATAGAAAACAAAATATCACATATGCAAACTGAAGTTCATCTTCTGGACAGAGTGATTTGTTTAAAAAATGATAATCAAAATACCTGATGTGCGGCCACTTACCCCCTATCAAACAAACCATCGAATTAAGAAGAATAAGACATGCTGGACATGTAAGAGAAGCAAGGACGGACTCATGAGAGACGTTGTCGATATCTACGCATGGACACACCAGGGAGGGCCGACCAGTAAATATATATATTGATCAGCTCTGAATGGAAGTTGGATGTCGTGAGGAGGACTTGCTAAGAATGAAAAACCGTTAGGGACGATTGGATAACTTGTTACGAGTGAGAGAGAGACAGACAGACAGACAGACAGACAGAGACATGAGAATCCGTGCTCTCAGCGTGTCCTACAAAAAACTACACCAATCAACGCTGCACGGATTCTGGGCACTGTGCGGAGAACCTCCCAGTTTGGAGAGAGAGAAATATATATATATATATATATAATAATATTATATATATATATATATAGAGAGAGAGAGAGAGAGAGAGAGAATGAATATCTGTGCTACCAACACGACCTAATATATATATTATATATATATATATATATATATATTATATATATATATATAACATTACAGTAGTGCAACAAGGGAAAAATAAAATCGGTGAGTTGTCGATGTGTCTGCATATGTCTAATTGGTTTTAATGCCTAGGGAAGGTAGGTGCTGCCTTGGGTGGAGACGGTTCCCTGAAGCTATGTAAGTGTGTGTGTGTGTGGGGGGGCATGAAATTACATAACACTGTGCTCTCTCGCATTGCCAAGAAAGGAAAGTGTGAAAAGAAGTGTGAAAATAAAGAAATAGATATTAATAGAGGAACTGTCTATTCTCTTTCCCACTCTCTCTTTCTCTCTCTCTCTCTCTCTCTCTCTCTATATATATATATATATATATATATATATATATATATATATATATTTGAGTTGTGGTAGTGTGAACTTGGTATCAACACCTGGTTATTGACAGTTTCTCGCCTATGCTATCTTCAGTCCAAATCAGGAAATTTTGCCATTTGGACTGGAGATCGCATAGGCGAGAAACTATCTGTAACCAGGCGTTGATTCCATGTTCACGCTACCTAAACTAAAATATAAACGCTCTAGCAATGATATTGGCCATTGTCTGTTTAGCAGAGGTTGTTATATATATATATATATATATATATATGACACCCAACCGATCGGATTTCAATTCCGGCTGTAGGTAGCTTACAAAATGTCTAGCCACACTGAAGAGACTTGATAAGTCGAAATACGTGTCTGTGGATGACCCTATATATATATATTAATATATATATATATATATAATATATATGAAATAAGATATAATGAAAAAACAAACGATGTTTACAACTGAAATAGGCTCATAGAAAGAAAGTGTGCTATTTCAGTTGTAAACATCGTTTGTTTTTTTCATTATATCTTATTCATACTGTCGGATTAATTTCCATTTATTTTCACACAATATATATATATATAATATTATATATATATATATATATAACAACCTTTTTGCGCAAGCATTGTATGACACATGGTCAATTTCTTAAACGGTTTTTAACAGGTTTTAATTCAGAATTTTCTAGACTCTTCATAGGTCACCATACTAAGAGTCTTGTCCGCCCTACTATTTTACCCGTAGATGGCAGGAGAATATATATCTTTCACAAGGGTATTAACGCTATGTGAACTGTGAACTGTAAACTGGCTCGTCCAGGATTTGAACTTGAGTCTCCGTGTCCATTTCCTATGATAATAACCAATACACGCGCTTCCGCTCTGTCCTCTATAAACAATCAAACTATTTGATGTAAAACTACTAAATTCATTAGATGCAAAGGTTTTTTTAAAAACATTTCTTCTTCACAGGTTTTGAGAGAGAGAGAGAGAGAGAGAGAGAGAGAGGAGAGAGAGAGAGAGAGAGAGAGAGAGAGAGAGAGAGAGAAGATTTGATTTGCTTTCTTTGTTTAATGGTATATCAACTTCCTGGGTTATTTAATGCAAAAGCATCCTTGTAGAAGCAGTAGTGGGACTATTTACCCATAGTTCGAGGATGATGACGTTTGTATTTTTTTAGGGTATTAGTCCAAAAGTGAACGCAATAGCTTTACTGGAGTTCGAACTCGCTTACGACAATGTCACATTACTGCACGTTAGCCATTACGCTCCCTGAGATAAGTTGTATTTTAATTCAGCATCGTCTACTGAAGCCACATTTAGTAAAATAAGTAAAGTCAGTATCAGCGGAACGAGGGGGTCTATCCCCTTTTCACAAACGCTAGACGAGATGTAAAAAACGATGGATGAGTCCAGGAGAGCCAACGGCTATCTGCACTGATATTAGTAGGATTAGGGTACTACTCATATAAATTCAGAAATGGGATAGATGGGGTTCCTTAGCCTTGGCGGCTATCCATGTAGGACAAGTTTGTTTGTTTATTGATTTTAACGGCATATCAACCCGTCTAGGGTTATGTCATGCCTAACGGTTAGGAAGTTATACATATCGTGTATTTATATGTATACTTTTTAGTAATTGGTTTTTACAATGAGTTAGCATTATTGGGGATTATTTTGTATGGTATTGATTTGTTTCATGTCTATATTCTATGGTATAATTTTATTTCCCTAAAAAAAGAGAGAGAATATCCTCCATGTTGACATTTTGAAACAGATCTTTCATACTGTTTGCTTTAAAATAACGGTTTCTGATGTGAGCAAGAAACCTGCATTCCATGAATAAGTGTTTAACTGTCAAAGGTGTTTGACATGTTCCACGTTGTGGTTGTTGTTCTTGTTTGAGTATATAGGAGTGCGTTAGTCTTCTATGACCAATGCGTAATCGGGACACAATGGCTGGTTCCTTTCTAGACTTCCTTAAATTTGGTATCCAGCCTAAAAGTCTGTTATAAAACCTCCGCTGTTTTGGGCACACTTTTTGATCTATTCGAAGTCTACGTCGCTAAATGCCGACAAGAACGCCCCATTAAAAGGAAACCTCGTGAAGAATGATAGGTGTAAAGTGTTATAAATTGTCGTAAACGACAATCAAGTGTCAGCTGTTGTATTAGAAAGGGTTTATTGACAGCTGAGCTCAGTCTCGGGTCTGACGGAGGGGTGTACAGAGACCTGGGGTGGGGATGAATTATGCGCTTCTGTTTATTGTTATGCGCGAATAATATTTCATAAATTCATTGCATGTGAAATATTTCAACGGCGATTCAAGATAAAGAAAAGAAAGAAAGAAAGAAGGAAGAAAGAATGAAGAAGAAAAAAGTAGGAGAAGAAAGAAGAAGGAAAGAAGAAGAGAAAAGATGAAAGGAAGGATGAAAGGAAGTAAGAGAGACAGAAGGAAGGAATGATTGAAGAAGAAAGAAAAGAAGAAGTAAGGAGAAAGATAGAAGTTAGAAAGAAAGAAAGATTGAAGAAGAAAGAAAAGAAGAAAGAAAAGAAAGAAAGAAAGAGAGAAGGATGAAAGGAAGGATGAAATAGAAGAAGAAGAAGAAATAAAAAGAAAGAAGAAAGAAGAAAAGAAGAAAAAGGGTTGAAGTAATTTTTGTAATCAAATCTTTATACTTCGCATGTGTCTTTTGACAATAATATATATATATATATTATATATATATATATTATATATATATATGTATATATATATATATTATTATATATATATAATATGTATGTGTGTGTGTGTGTGTGTGTGTGTGTGTTGTGTGTGTGTGTGTGTTTAGGTTAAAATAAATGAACTGTTTTTTTGAAGCATCAGAGAGTAGTGCAATTAATAATCTGAATGGATTAATACTAAAGACATACAGTGGACTTACCGATTTCGTCTCGACTTATTGTGTGTTAATGTAAGATTTATATAGCATCTAGTTAGTCGCTGGCTTCTTGTTCAGAAAGTATGGTAACTAATATTTTAAAAAATTGTACTTAATTGATTTTTATTAGAATATAATTTGAAAAATTATTTGCTAAAAGCAAAACTAATAAGTGGTCTTACGATTTAAATCCATGAAGTTTTGTGGTATCGAAAGAAATTGTTATAACGGATTGGATAATTCTTAAATTGTAGAGTCATCGGTAATCAAATTTATATATTTTTGTATTTTGGGTTATTGGAGGGGATAGGTATAGGTGTAAACTTTTTTCTTGGTATTTTGTGTGGGTAGTGTTTGGAGGAATAAGTTAATTCAGGGTATATATACTGAATGAAGGAGGCATGTAATTTCAAAGAAAACATTTTTTTTATTTCAAAGGAAAAGAGTCTAGACTTAGAAACTAAAATTTATACAAACTATTTGAAAGGCAGAAAGGGTAATAAAATAATTCCAAACCAGACAAGGATATATAAAATGTAGCTACTATAACTCTTTTAGTTTCCCTGAAGAAGTTGTAGCTTGAACACCGAACCTGAGAGAGAGGGAAACATTTTTTCTATCATATATATATATATATATATACAAACTTATTGGTAAATCTCGCAGTGAGAAAAAAACCAGCAAATAGTTTGATTGTAAAAATATACTACCAAACATCAACCGTGAGAAAAAATGTTTGGATAAAAGAAAAGACAAAGATAATCGTACCAACAAAAAATAATCTATTGGTAATATTTTGGCGAAAAGAAAAAAAATTATATATATATATATATATATATATATATATATATATATATATATTATAAAACCGCCAGAAGACTAAGCTAATAAGTAAAAAGTGCTCAATACCTAAGTAGAGCAAAATAATAAGATAAATCTAATGAGTCAGACGAATACTTCAGGGCTGAGTAGATCTCAGCCCTGAAGAGCATTAAGCAAAACTTTTAGTAGGTTCGTCTGACTCATTAGATTTATTCTATATATATTTAATATATATATATATATAATATTATATATATATAATATATGTGTATGTGTTTGTGTGTGTGTGTGTGTGTGTAAAAGTGAAAAGAAAACAATAAATAATAAAAATGGGAAAATCACACCATTACTGGTGTGATTTTCCCGTTTTGTGAGTGTGAAGTATTAAAAACAAAAAAACAACAATAGAACTGAAGAGATAATGGCAAAATAAATTCATATTCTAAATAAGGTATATATCATTTATTTATTTATTTATTTATTTATAATATTCTGTATATTTAAAAATATATATGCGCAAATATTTATATGTACGTTTGGGCTCTGCTAAAAGTAGCTGACTCAATTGATGAGACGTAAACGTCGAAACACGGTGTCTGTGGATGACTGTTTAATGCTCCCAGAACCGGTAGAGCTCTACAGAGAAAAATTTAACGAACTTTCACCGGTTTAGGGTAAGGCATTACTCGTCTGTTGTTTACAGACTCGAGTTCTCTATATTTCTCAGTTTCCGATTAAAATCAATGCACCGGTTTGCTTTTAATAAATGAAAATCAAGATTGTTTCTGATTGGTTAAAAAATAAGACACGTAAATCTGTTGATAAGCTGTGCAACGATTGGATGAAAAAGAAATTTGGGAAAAAATTGAAGAACGAGAGGAAAGAAAACTAATTAAATTTTTTTTAAGGAAATCACTTACTCAAAGATCCAATGCGAAACATGAAAGAAACGTTGTAAAAATTTACCTCTGAAAATAAAAGCTTAGATTAAAAAAATATTGTTATAGAATAAAAATATACGACGGAAAAAAAATTAACGCATATTGGATGCGACCACAACTATCTAACCTGAAGGATTAATTTAGAATTTTGAAACTTAAAATTTAAAATGAATATGTGAATACTCTAAAAGACTTGCTAGATGTATGCACAGCTGAGCAATTATTAATAAGTGATGTTAGACGTCTAGATTATTGTCTAGATGTGTGAGCTGAGAACTTATAATAAGTGATGTCTAGACGTTTAGATTACTTTCTAGATGTATGTACAGCTGAGCACTTATATAATAGAAGTGATGTCTAGACGTCTAGATTACTTTCTATGTGTGCACAGCTGCGCAACTTATATAATAAAGTGATGTCTAAGACGTCTAGATTACTTTCTAGATGTGTGCACAGCTGAGCAACTTTATATAATAAAGTGATGTCTAGAGTCTAGATTACTTTCTAGATGTGTGTCACAGCTGAGCAACTTATATAATAGAGTGATGTCTAGACGTCTGGATTTACTTTTCTAGATGTGTGCACAGCTGAGCACTTATATAATAGTAATGTCTAGACGTCTAGATTAACTTTCTTAGATGTGTGCAGTGAGCAACTTATATAATAGAGGATGTCTAGACGTTAGATTATTGTCTAGATGTGTGCACAGCTAAGTAACTTACATAATAAAGTGATGATATCTAGGCATCTATATTCTGCTTGATATGTGCACTCTAACAATTATATATTAAACGAGGATGTCTAAATCATTGTCCAACGTGTGTAAACATTGTGCACTTATATAATAAGGGATGATGTCTTGTTAGATTATGTCTAGATATATGCACAGCTGAGCAACTTACATAATAATGTATGATGATATCATTAGATTAATGTTTAGAATGTGTGCATTGTGCTGAGAAACTCTTATTTTATTATAATGGAGATTATGTAAAAGTCTGTCTGTAAAGAAACACGTCATCACTGACGTCACGATTTCTTTGTTATTCAGTTATATCTCACGATTATGAAATAGTTTTTATTCAATTTAATTACATCTTATTTATTAATTTGTTTCTATAAAGTTAGCTGAGTAGATTTGCCGCAAAACTTCCCATATTATTATTGCATTCAAAGTCTAAATAGTGTTATATTCTCTAAGAAATTAGATTTGCATAAAATATGGTGGAATAATGAGGCATAATATTTTTACAAAACTGGTTTGATAATTTATATCTGTTACTGATTTTATACTATCAATGTTATTCTAAAATATATTAAAAACATCCTATAATGTTTACAATTTATGTGAAAGCATAAATTGTTGAAGACCTGTAGTTGGAGAATTGAGGGGCCAGTGTAAAATTCCTAGACTGTTGGTAACCTTGACTAGAGGCGCGAATCTCACGTGTCACGTGATTAGTTAGTTTAGAGAATAGTTTCGACCGACATTGATACAAGACAGACGTGTCACTGTGAGGTCGATTCTCATCTCGCGCGAATAAGAACTGAGCTAGACTAAATAAAAGGTTATCAGAAAAAATGTCTTGTGATTTAATTAATCTCAATGACTAAAATCAGCCAGAAAGAAGCCTTAGTTAAAAGAAGAAGCAGTTAGAACATAGCAACTAGAGGACAAGATAACAGCAGACAAGAAGTTAGCATCAAGAAATAAAAAGAAATAAGCAACTTTAATCTCTGTCTGTCTCTCTCTATCACCGAGTTTCTGCTCTCGATTGTATACCGATGTTGGGTATACAACATCTATTAATAATGGATTCGCTTCCGGTTATGTCTGTAACAAAACTACGTCCTGTTTACGTCACACTACTAAAACGTCATAACTTGAATAAATACACTCAAAATTTGAGCAATGCAATGTTAGACGTCCTTGTTGTTTTTTTAAACAAGTTTTAATAAATACTACTGACATTATCTATTTATTAGTTTGTTTTATTTTTAATATATATTTAAGTTATCAGAACTAAGTTTCCATTTCAAATCTTTTATTTTTTACTCCTTTAATAAATTTATTTTATTTTTAGTCTTTAATAAATTTGATGATTATACATTACTTATAATACAAACTCTCTGATATTAATTTTTCAACTCCCATTCATCAGGCAATATTATTTTACGTCACCAGAGGGCGTTTTAATTTTGCTAGTATATGTATGTTATAGAAATTAATTAAAATAACATCAAATAAGTGTAATATGTTATATCCGTTAATTTAGTTTTGTTAGTCTTTTAATTTAGTATATTTCTTAATTAAATCTAAGTACTTACGCCAGAGGGCGTGTATTCTTGCTAGTTAGATTATGATGTACAGACGTCTTCATTACTGTGGGCACAATTGTGTAACTTATATAATATAGTCATGATTATGTCTAGATGTGGGCAACAACACACCACACAACAACACACCACATACACACACACATATATATATGTATATATTATATATATATAATATATATATCTATATTATATATTTTGGAGTAGTATGTACATGAAGCAACGGCCTTTGATAACTGACAATTTATCGCCTAGCATACTTATATATATATATATATATATATATATATATTATATATATATATGAAGAAACAACAGTTTTGGATATATCGATGAAATGTTGAAAATATAAATGGAAAGTTTGATAAACCAACACAACATTAATTCAATTAATATTTCGTCTTTGTTCATTAAAAGATAAATCATTTAATGAATAAGACGAAATATTAATTGAATCAGTGGCTATATATATATATATACTATATAATATAATATGTGTGTCTGTGTGTGTGTGTGTGTGGTGTGTGTGTGTGTGTGTGTTGTTTTGTAGTTCAAAATAAACAAAATAACTATAATCATCAAATACACAGGAATAGTACTATTTGATAAAGAGATAACATGGAAGAAAGGCTATCAGACAAATTTTCGTTACGATGGGAAGCTATGAGAGCTGTGAAACTATGAGCTAGTAGGAACATACATATAAAAACTACACATATAATAAATAAATAGACACAGGGCTTACGGAGATTACGGCCTCTCTCTCTCTCTCTCTCTCTCTCTATATATATATATATATATATTATAATATATATATTATATAATGAATAAATATATATTTAGTTTTTGGATATATTTAATTCATAGATGCTTATCTATTTATTTATTGCTCTATCACAGATATTGAGCACTCCCTATAATACAGTATATATTGGTCACTACTGTCTTATCAAGTGAGACAGTGTTAAGCATACACTGTGGTTATATATATATATATATATATATATATATATATATATATTATATACTTTTCACTTGATAGACTTCTGCTCAGAGAATATGCGTCTGTCAGTCCCTTGAGAGACTCAAATGCGAAACTTCCCTCCTGATTCTCGTCTTTTCTTGGCACCCCTGCTGTCCGCCCCACCAAGTCATTGAATCCATTCTGACGGTTGATTACTGTGAACGATTTCCGAAACAAAAAACTCTTACACAATTTTTGTTTTACCAAAAGTGAATAATTTCTACACTTTGCAGTGCAATCTTGTAAACAACAGGACAAGAAACTTGAAATCCAGCAGGTGAGAGAGGATGCTCGGTCCAAAAGATAACGTTATGATTAAATGATTGTTTGGTTCGGGCCTCTTCGAAAAATCATCTAAAATTAAACAGCATTATAAAATAACGTTAAAATTATACTGCATTTTTTGGTGTTTCTTGCTAAAAGTAAACAAATGAATAACGGAAGCTTTTCTTTTCATTTTTTTTTTCATATTAAATCTAATTTTTACTGATTTCAAGTTGTAGTAAATATTTCATTGTACAGGATAAACATCATTTATTTAATGTTTTTTAATTATACAATTTTTATTTCGGGAGTTTCTGTAATCTACGTTTATTTATTTATAAAATATAATTTTAATGATAGTATCTATGCGCGTTATTCTGTATTTGCCAAAATAGACTATAATTTGACCTTTTTTTAATTTTACGCATATTAAAAAATTCTATTTAAAAAAGTATGTTTCATTTTTTTTTTTTTTGCATTTAGTATTCTTTTCTTTTTGTAATGTTTTCAAGTCAGTGCACTTTTTGGTTCAAGTGAGGGCCAATGTGGAGTTTTGCATGTCACAGGACAGTTTAGTACCGGGTCAGGACTGCTCAGCCACCACAATTCTGGTCTCAGGCATTACGGTCGCTACTTACAACTAACAAGTGGTCCATTGGGAAAGGGATTACCCTCTGCAGAGGTTGATACTCTCCAAATGAGACCTGCAGAGGGGATACGGGTATAATACAGCCCCAGCTGACAGGGTTTGGTAAGGATTCATAGCATATATACTCTAACGGCAACGCGTGTTTATTAGATTCGGTCGTAAAGAATTGATTCAATAGCTTATATCTCTCTATGGTCATATTGTATTATTAAGTCCGGCTATAATCTCTCTCCAATAATAAAGTATATTTTATTTGACTGTAAACAACTGTTCCAATAGTGTATACTCTCTACGGCCAATAGGTATTACAGATTCGGTTACAAACGGACTGATGCAATGTGTATATCTCTCTCCAGATAATGGACTCTGACCCAAAGCGGTAGTACCTGTTAGCGTCCATCTATGAGTCAAATTGATTAGTTAAAAATCATTCTTTATTTCCGTAAAAAATGTTGGCAAAAACAGAAACCTCTAAAAGAACAGCTACACAAAAATGAAATTATTAACAATGAGTTTTTCTGGGCATAAAATAACTCGAGATGATTTTAATGCCGTTAAATCAATCAATCAGACCATATACGGCCATAGGTTCGGTCGATTCGGTGTAAAAGACTGATTCAATAGAGTTATTTTCGCTACGGCCAATAAGTATTATTCTATTCTGTATGAATAGACTGATTCAATTACGGCATATCTCTCTATGGCCATCATTAAATTCATTTAAACAATTTGATTCAATAGCGCATATTAATATCTGCCATAAGTATTATTAGATTCCATCTTAAACAGACTGATTTATAACGCATGTTTCTCTCTGGCCAATAAGGATTATCAGATTCGGTCTTTTTTGGCATCCTTCCGTCTGCTACGACGATGGCGTAGTGTCAATTAAAAAAAAAATGCATCTGCACGAGTGGCTGAACAGGCCAATTTTGAATGTCATCTCTGGTGCGGGCGCAATCAAAAAGTGATGCTTGCTGGAGTTGCTGTTGTCTCTCCCTCCTTCTGGCTCTCTTTTCTGTGGCGGCTTCTTCCTTTCTCTTTTCCATTTTTTCGTGGCTTGTTTGACAAGGAGACGCAGGCTGCTCAGTTTTTCTGCACCAACTTCACATGTGTTTGTGTTGATGTGGCATGTCTTCATGCCACATCTTGAAGAGGATTATTAGAGTCGGTCTTACACAGACTAATTCAAATAGCGCATATCTCTCTACGGCAATAGTTATTATTAAATTCGATCTAACACGACTAATTCAATAGGCATTATCTCTCTACGGCCAATAGTTTATTTTATTCGATCTTACAACAACTAATTATTATTAAATTCGATTTTACACAGACTAATTCAATAGCGCATATCTCTTACGGCCAATATTATTATTATTCGATCTTACAACGAAATTATTATTAAATCCGATCTTACACAGACTAATTCATAGCGCTATTCTCTACGGCCAATAGTTATTATTAAATTCGATCTTACACAGACTAATTCAATAGCGCATATCTCTCTACGGCCAATAGTTATTATTAAATTCGATCTTACCAGACTTAATTCAATAGCGCATATCTCTTACGGCCAATAGTTATTATTAATTCGGTATTTACAACATCTAATTCAATAGCGCATATATCTCTAATGGCCAATAGATTTTTTGCAAGCGACTCTAATGGGTTAATAACTTAAATTCAGGCACTCTTTAAATTGTTTATTAAGTAATTATTCAGATTCTCTTTTGCATGTCCCGTGGAAGGCGCAAAGTCTGGCCTGTGAGTCAGAACAGTTTGATCATTTGTAATCAGTCAGCGAGTACGGTCTCGAGAGGTAAAAATTGCGTGCGAGAATGTGTCTCGGGCTAGAAGTCGAATCCATTTAAATAAAAGTGTGTATTTGTGTGTTATGTGTTGTGTGAGGGGGGTGGGGGGAGTGGTTGGAGAAAAGCGGTTTTGTTTTTAGAATTTTATTTTTGGCTCTGCAGTCTCATAAAAGTAGAAACGCCGAGCTGCAGGAAACTGTTGCTCGCAAAGCCACAGGTTGTTGAGTCGTCATTTGTTTTATGAGCAAAGTTGGCTCTTTCTAAGAATCGGTTCACCTCATCTCTATTTCTCTCTCTCTCTCTCTCTCTCTCTCTCTCTTCTCTCTCTCTCGTCCATTCTTCTCCCTTTTCCCTGGCTGTAGTTCTCTTGGAGCTGTTCTTCTCGAGGACTATTCCAGAGAAAACATGAAAGTATAGGAATCAGGATACCCAACCTTTTTAGCAACCGAATTTAGATTGATAAGTAAGGCGTTTCGGATGTTCGGCTAGAGTTACTACAAGACATGTTGATTTTTGAGAAGAGGTACAAAGGCGGTGTAAATGGTAGTCATGAGAGAAAAATAAGACTAAGAAGGTTTAAGGGAAAAGGAAAGAAAAGAAGAAAACGAAAAAATGAAGAAAAACACAGTAAAGAAAAGAGAGAGAGAGAGAAGAGAGAGAGAAGAGAGAGAGAGAGAGACAGACAGACAGACAGACAACGACGACAGAGCAGAGAGAATTTAAAGAACAGGAAGAAGAAAAAAGGAAGAAAGAAAGACAAAGAATAAAAAATGAAAAAAAAGAAAAAAGGTGAAAGACGTAAGAGAAAGAGGAAAAGAAGATAGGGAAGAAAAGAAAGAAAAAGAGAAAGAAAGGAAAGAAGATAGAAAGAAACAAACAAAGAAACAATAAAAGAAAAGAAAAACAAAGGAAGTAAAGAGATAGATAGATAGATAGATGATAAGATTGGTCAAAGGAAAGATTGCAGTGGATGTAGAGAAGGAGAGGAGGGGTAGAATGAAAAAGTGAGATTGAAAGGAATTAAAATAATGATAGATAGATAGATAGATAGAGAGAGAGAGAGAGAGAGAGAGAGAGAAGGAGAGAGAGAGAGAGAGAGAGAGAATAAAGAGGGGGAAATATATGAAAAGAGGAAGTGACGAGATGAAGAAAGAAAAGGGAGAGGGATGAAAAAGAAGAGATAGAGAAGAATGAAAGGAGCAAGAGAGAGGAGAGAAGAGAGAGAGAGAGAGAGAGAGAGAGAGAGAGAGAGGAGAGAGAACAAAGAACAAGGAAAGAAACAAATGAGATCAAAAGAGAAAAAACGGAGAAAGAAGAAGAAGAACAAAAAAAAAGTAAAAAGGAGAAAGAAGCAGAGAAAAGAGAGAAGAAAAAAGAAATTAAGAAAGAAAAAGAAAGAGAAAGAAAGGAAAAGAGGAAAGGGAAGATAAACAGAAAGAATCAAAAGAAAACAAAAAAAGAAAGAAAAGGTAAGGTGAAAAGATAGGAAAGAGAAGAAGAAGAAAAGACAGAAGGAAGGAAGAACAAAATAAAAAATCTTATTTCTCTGAATGTTTGAGATGAGGCTTATGATTAGTATTATTATTAGGTTCCCCGAGTTCGAGAAGTTCCCGAGTCGACCAGAATACTGAAGAAGGCAGAGGTAAATATGGCGAAACGTTTGTACGGATAAAATGAAGATGAGAAAAATAGTCTGAATATGCCAGATAATACAAGGAGATCCATCTAACTGCTGTTGTTGTCTTCCATTATATACCCAGAACTCTCTCCTTTTAAATACCGATGTTTTTAATTAAGGGCTATAAATAAAAATAAATAAAATAAAACGATAAAATCAATTAAAACGAAATAAGTTTGAAAGAAAAAGATGTAGTATTTTTGGGGTTGGATGGTTGATTTTTACGTAAGCAACCCTTATTGGGTTTTTTGGCCAGGACGTTTTGTTTCTGACTGGCATTCAAGATTTTTTTCAAACTCTATTCTCAAACTTAATTTTTGTAAATACATTTTTTTTCTATTCACAGGATCTAAACGCTACTACATTTCAGGGTCAGAGTGGACCTGGGAGTATTGGTGTTGAAGGGTACTCATATATACAGGTGTGGTCATCAAGTATGAGATTGAAGCTCGTATTTACTAAGATTAATGGAATGATGGAATGTTAATCTTTTCCAGAATAAAGGAGTGGTCAAAAGTACAAAATATTCGATACATTTTTGACACCCTTATATATTATTATATATATATAGCTTTTTACTTTTTAAAGTTTTCAACATTCAGTAACTTTCATTTAGGATTCAGTTGTGATTACATCAAAAGACACTAAGGACAATTTTTTAAATTATTTTTTTACTTACATTTTTCAGCTTAATTTTCAAAAGAAAAAAATAGCACAGTTCTAAGTGTCAATCATTTGTAGGTAGCAAGGATTCCTCCTGGTAGGAAGATAATAACATAGAATATGAACTAAGCTAATCTGTTCGGATCATGGTTAATGGAATGTGAACAATCTACTTCGTGGATTGAATAAGGGTTCGGTTTCCGAAGTTGGGTGCTGTTTCTCGATTAGCTATACAAGGAAGAAGGTTTCCAGATTTGACAGAAGGTTCCCGATTTCGAAGAAAAGGTTCCCAAGTTGAGAAGGTTTTCCGAGTTCGACAAAAAACACATGAAGAAGGTTAAGAGGAGGCAATCGACCGAACTTTATATATATTATATATATATATATATAATATATATTATATTATATATATATATATATATTATATTACCAACCCGCACGAGCAGGTGCGACACAAGGTTCAATTTTTAGCGGAGTTCAACAGGTTTGAATCAGAGTTTCTCTCCTTAACTGGTTAAAAGCCCAGTTCTGTCTACTATATTACCATAGCTGAAGAGAGAGAGGATTCATAATTCCAGTGGTATTAGCGCTATGTGAAAATCAGTTACCACGCCAGGATTTGAACTCGGGGCGACGGGTATTCCCATAATATTACAGACATCGCGCTTCTAAACTGAAATTTGTGATATATCAAATAAAGAGAAACAGTCGAAAATCCAAAATAATAAAATCAATTTTTAAACATTCAAAAGATGTCATTTGTTTGGCGCAAGATTTTAGGGCTGATACCCCTGAGAGTACCGAAAATGGAATTTCGGTGTAAAATTAAAGTACCAATATTATATGATTTTCTGATAGATTTCGATGAGTAGAATAACATAGCGTAAAAGATGAAATGAAATTCTGTTGAGAATTAGGGGAGTTATGGGGCTTCAAGAATGACGCCAAATTCCCTTTTACAGGCAATTCTACCTATTTTCGTGAAATTAAGTTGTCGATTTTATTGTCATTTTCATGATTGTGAGCATAGAAGTCATTGACTGCAGAAAAACGTGCCCAATTCGTGAGATTTTAGCTGACTTTTAGGATGATACCGCTGAGAGTACCAAAAATTACAATTTCGTATAAATTAAAGTTATTTGTGAGAATCAAACTATCTAACATTGGTTTGCTACCATATTAAATATTACAAATTCTTAATTGATAACATTATCTTCTTTATGAGAGTATGATTCACCTTTAACGCATCGACAGTCAATTACTATGCAGATAGTGTTACAGTTTTATGGGATCCTTTAGGCTTCAGGAGGCGCTATGTCGAGCGGAAATCCTTGGTAGAATCCTTTGTTGTTCTTGGTGCCTCCTCAGATATTGCAGTCTTCGTCAATGATTGCAAATGGACGTCTCTCAGTATCAGTGCTTAAGTAGTCAACCAGCCGCATTCGGCTGTTTGATTGGCTGAGGTTTAAATCCCAGTGATCTCGTTAGTCTACAATTTTAGTGGTGTAATTGTAGCACACATTATATACAAAATATTCACACAGATAGGTAGTAAGATCGGTGGAGTCAGTGGGTTATTGATGGGAAGGTCGGAATAGTAGATGTGTTGATACTTTCATTTTCCTTATTTTCCTTCAGTCACGTCCAGCTCGGTCTTTATAAACCGACTGCACTCAGCTCAGGGGTAAGAACCCTCAATGGAGCCACTGTTGGCAGTGGGTAGCGACCAATTGTTGGAGGTTTTTGGATATAAGCTGTGCTGACGTCCACACCACTGGCACAGGGTGGCTCCATTGAGGGGTCTTACCCTGAGCTGAGGTGCAGTCGGGGTATTCTAAAGACCGAGCTGACAGTGCTGAAAAAGGAAAATAAGAGGAAGAATGAAAGATCAACACATCTACTTTCCGACCTTTCTCCATCAGATAACCCACTTAGACTCCACCGATCTTTACCTACCTATCTGTTGAATTATTTTTGTATATAATGTGTGCTACAATACACCACTAAATTTGTAGACTAAGCGAGATCACGTGGTTTAAACTCAGATCAACAGCCGAATGCGTGGCTGGTTGACTACTTAAGCACTGATACTGAGAGACGTCCATTTGCAATCATTGACGAAGGACTTGCAATACTGAGGAGCACCAAGGAACAACCAAAGGATTCTTTACCAAGGATTTCCGCTCGACAAGCGCTCTTGCCTGAAGCCTAAAGGATGACCCATAAAACTGTAACACTATCTAGCATAGTAAATTGTACGTCATGGGTAAAGGGGTGAATCATACTCTCATAAAGAAGGATAATGGTTATCAATAAGAATTTTGTAGATATTTAATATGGGTAGCAAACAATTGTTAGATAGTTTGATTCTCACAAATAACTTTAATTTTATACGAAATTGGTAATTTTCTGGTACTCTCAGGCGGGTTATCAGCCCTAAAATGTCAGCTAAATCTCCGAATTGGGCACGTTTTTCTGCATCAATGACTTCTATGTCTCACAATCTATGAGAAATGACAATAAAATCGACAACTTAAATTTTCACGAAAATAGGTAGAATGCCTGAAAAAGGGAATTTTGGGGTCATCTTTGAAGCCCCATACTCCCCTAATTCTCAACAGAATTCATTCATCTTTTACTATGTTATTCTACGCATCGAAATCTATCAGAAAATCATATAATATTGGTACTTTAATTTTACACGAAATTGGTCATTTTCAGGTACTCTCAGGGGGTTATCAGCCCTAAAATCTTGCGCCAAACAAATGACATTCCTTTTTTGAATGTTTAAAAATTGATTTTTATTATTTGGATTTTTCGGACTGTTTTCATCTTTATTGTTATATTCACAAAGTTTCATGTTTAGGAAGCGCGTGGTGTAATAGTTATGGGAAATGGACCCGTCGCCCCGAGTTCAAATCCTGGGCGTGGTAACTGATTTCACATAGCGCTAATACCACTGGGAAATGTATGAATCCTACTCTCTCTTCAGCTATGGGTAAATAGTAGGACAGACTGGGCTCTTTAACCAGTCTAGGAGAAGGAAAACTCTGAATTCAAACCTGTTGAACTCCGCTAAGAAATTGACCTTGTGTCGCATCCTGCTCGTGCGGAGGGGTTGTAATATATAATATATATATATATATATATATATATATATATATATATTATATATATTATATATATATAAAGTTTCGGTCGATGTGCCCTCTAACCTTCTTCATGTGTTTTTTTGTCGAACTCGGAACCTTCTCGAACTTGGGAACCTTTTCTTCGAAATCGGGAACCTTCTTGTCGAAATCGGGAACCTTCTTGCTTTTATAGCGTAATCGAGAAACATCACGCAACTTCGAACCGAACCCTTTATTCAATCCACGAAGGTAGATTGTTCACATTCCATTAACCATGACCGGATACAAGAGTTAAGCTGAGTTCAGTATTCTATGTTATTATCTTCCTTGACCAGGAGTGAACCTGCTACCTACAAATGATTGACACTTAGAACTGTGCTATTTTTTTCTTTGAAAATTAAGCTGAAAAATGTTTAAGTAAAAAATAATTTTAAATTGTCCTTAGTTGTCTTTTGATGGTAAGTCACAACTGAATCTTAAATGAAGGTGTCTGAATGTTGAAAACTTTAAAAAAGTAAAAAGCTATATATATATATATATATATATAAGGTGTGTCAAAAATGTATCGAGATATTTTGTACTTTTTGACACTCCTTGTATTCTGAAAAGATTAACATTCCATTCATTCTTCATTTATATCTTAGTAAATACAGCTTCAATCTCGATACTTTTATGACACACCTTGTATATATGAGTACCCTTTCAACACCAATACTCCCAGGTCCACTCTGACCCTGAAATGTAGTAGCGTTTAGAGTCCTGTGAATAGAAAAAATGTATTTACAAAAATTAAGTTTGAGAAATAGAGTTTGAAAAAAATCTTGAATGCCAGTCAAGAACAAACGTCCTTGGCCAAAAATAACCCAATAAGGGTTGGCGTTACGTAAAATCCAACCATCCAACCAAAATAGCTACAGTCTTTTTTCTTTCAAACTTATTTTTCGTTTTTTTAATTTGATTTTTATCGTTTTATTTTATTTTATTTTGTTATATAGCCCTTAATATATAAAACATCGGGTATTTAAAAGGAGGAGAGTTCTTGGGTATATAATGGAGACAGACAGACAGACAGTTAGATTGGATCTCCTTTGGTATTATCTGCATTATTCAGACTATTGTTCTCATCTTCATTGTTATCCGTACAACGTTTCGGCCGATATGACCTCTGGCCTTCTTCAGGTATTTCTGGTCGGACTCGGGAACCTTCTCGAACTCGGGAACCTTAATAATAATACTAATCATCAAGCCTCATCTCAAACATTCAGAGAAATAGATTTTTTATTTTTGTTCTTCCTTCCTTTCTGTCTTTTTCTTTCTTTCTTCTCTTTTCCTATCTTTTTCACTTCTTACCCCTTTTTCTTTCTTTGTTTTTGTTTCTTTTGATTCTTTCTGTTTCTTCCCTTTCCTCTTTTCCTTTTCTTTCTCTTTTCTTTTTCTTTCTAATTTCTTTTTCTTCTCTCTTTTCTCTTGCTTTCTTTCTCCTTTTTTACTTTTTTTTGTTCATTCTTTCTTTCTTTCTCCGTTTTTTTTCTCTTTTTGATCTCATTTGTTTCTTTCCTTTGTTCTTTGTTTCTCTCTCTCTCTCTCTCTCTCTTCTCTCTCTCTCTCTCTCTCTCTCTCCTCTCTCTCTCTCGCTCCTTTTCATTCTTCTCTATCTCTTCTTTTTCATCCTCTCCCTTTTCTTTCTTCTCGTCACTTCCTCGTTTCATATATTTCCCCTCTTTTTATTCTCTCTCTCTCTCTCTCTCTCTCTCTCTCTCTCTCTCTCTCTCTCTCTCTCTCTCTCTATCTATCTATCTATCTATCTATTATTTTAATTCCTTCTATATCTCTACTTTTCATTCCCCCTCCTTCTTTTCTTCTCTACATCCACTGCATCTTTCCCTTTGACCATCTATCTATCTATCTATTATCTATCTCTTTACTTTCTTTGTGTTTTTTCTTTTTCTTTTTATGTGTTTCTTTGTTTTGTTTCTTTCTATCTTCTTTCCTTTTTCTTTCTCTGTTTTCTTTCTTTTTTTCTTCCTATCTTTTCTTTTCCTCTTTTTCTTTACTGTCTTTCACCTTTTTTTCTTTTTTTTCATTTTTATTTTTTGTTCTTTCTTTCTTCCTTTTTTTCTTCTTTCCTTTGTTCTTTAAATTCTCTCTGTCTTGTCTGTCTGTCTGTCTGTCTGTCTGTCTGTCTCTCTCTCTCTCTCTCTCTCTCTCTCTCTCTCTCTCTCTTTTCTTCTGTGTTTTTTTTCTTCATTTTTTTCGTTTTCTTCTTTTTCTTTCTTTCTTTTCCCTTAATCCTTTCTTAGTCTTTATTTTTTCTTTCTCATGACTACCATTACGACCGCCTTTGTTACCTCTTCTCAAAAATCAGACATGTCTTGTGGTTAGTAACTCTAGCCGAACGATCCGAAGACGCCTTAGCGTATCCAATCTAAATTCGGTTGTAAAAAGGTTTGGTATTCCTGATTCTATACTTTCATGTTTGTTCTCTGGAATAGTCCTCGAGAAGAACAGCTCCAAGGAGAACATACAGCCAGAAAGGAAAGAATGGACGAGAGAGAGAGAGAGAGAGAGAGAGAGAGAGAGAGAGAGAAGAGAATAGAGATGAGGGTGATACCGATTCTTTAGAAAGAGCCAACTTTGGCTCATAAAAACAAATGAACGGACCTCAACAACTGTGGCTTGCGGAGCAACATTTCGTCTGCAGCTCGCGTTTCTGACTTTTATGAGACGCGAGCCAAAAAAAAATTTCTAAACAAACGCTTTCTCTCCACCACTCTCGCCCCCATCCCCCCTCACACACACATACACACAAATACACACTTTTATTTAAATGGGATATTTCCGACTTTCTAGCCCGAGACACATTCTCGCACGCAATTTTTACCTCTGAGACCACTCGCTGACTGATTTCAAATGATCAAACTGTTCTGACGTCACAGGCCAGACTTTGCGCCTTCCACGGGGACACTGCAAAAGAGAATCGTGATATAATTTACTTAGTAACAATTTAGAGTGCCTGAATTTGTAGTTATTAACCCATTAGAGGTCCGCTTGGCAAAATCTATTGCCATAGAGATATATCGCTATTGAATTAGACTGTGTAATACCGAATTTAATAAAACTATTGGCCGTATAGAGATATGCGCTATTGAATTGTCTGTGTAAGATGAATTTAATAATAACTATTGGCCGTAGAGAGATATGCGCTATTGAATTAGTCTGTGTAAGATCGAATTTAATAATAATATTGGCCGTAGAGAGATATCGCTATTAATTAGTCTGTGTAGATCGGATTTAATAATAATTTGTCTGTGTAAGATCGAATTTAATAATAACTATTGGCCGTAGAGATATGCGCTATTGAATTAGTCTGTGTAAGATCGAATTTAATAATAATTAGTCTGTGTAAGATCGAATTTAATAATAACTATTGGCCGTAGAGAGATATGCGCTATTGAATTAGTCTGTGTAAGATCGAATTTAATAATAACTATGGCCGTAGAGAGATATGCGCTATTGAATTAGTCTGTGTAAGACCGACTCTAATAATCCTCTTCAAGATGTGGCATGAAGACATGCCACATCAACACCAACACATGTGAAGTTGGTGCAGAAAACTGAGCAGCCTGGCGTCTCCTTGTCAAACAAGCCACGAAAAGAAGTGAAAGAGAAAGGAGAGAAGCCGCCACAGAAAAGAGAGCCAGAAGGAGGAGAGACAACAGCAACTCCAGCAAGCATACTTTTTGATTGGCAGTCCCTGCACCAGAGATTGACATTCAAAAATTGGCCTGTTCAGCCACTCGTGCAGATGCATTTTTTTTTAATTGGACACTACGCATCGTCTGTAGCAGACGGAAGGATGCCAAAAGACCGAATTGATAATCCTTATTGGCCAGAGAGAACATGCGTTATTAAATCAGTCTGTTTAAGATGGAATCTAATAATACTTATTGGCAGTATATTAATATGCGCTATTGAATCAAATTGTTTAAGAATGAATTTAATGATTGGCCATAGAGAGATATGCGTAATTGAATCAGTCTATTTCATACAGAATAGAATAATACTTATTGGCCGTAGCGAAATATACTCTATTGAATCAGTCTTTTTATCACCGAATCGACCGATACTATTGGCCGTATATGGTCTGATTGATTGATTTTAACGGCATTTAAAATCATCTCGAGTTATTTTATGCCCAGAAAAACTCATTGTTAATAATTTCATTTTTTGTGTAGCTGTTTCTTTTAGAGGTTCTGTTTTTTGCCAACATTTTTACGGAATAGAAGAATGATTTTTAAACTAATCAATTTGACTCATAGATGGGACGCTAACAGGTACTACGCTTTGGGTCAGAGTCCATATATCTGGAGAGAGATATACACTATTGCATCAGTCGTTTTGTAACCGAATTGGTAATACTATTGGCCGTAGAGAGGTATACACTATTGGAACAGTTTTGTTTACAGTCAAATAAAATGATACGTTATTATCTGGAGAGAGATTATAGCCGGACTTATAATAATATTGACCATAGAGAGATATAAGCTATTGAATCAATATCTTTACGACCGAATTAATAACACGCGTTGGCCGTAGAGTGATATATGCTATTGAATCCTTACCAACCCTGTCAGCTGGGGGCTGTATTATACGCCGTATTACCTCTGCAGTGTCTCCATTTGGAGGAGGTATCAACCTCTGCAGAGGGGTAATCCCTTTCCCAATGGAGCACTTGTTAGTTGTAAGTAGCGACCCGTAATGCCTGAGGACAGAATTGTGGTGGCTGAGCAGTCCTTGACCCGGGTACTAACTGGTCTGTGACATGCAAAACTCACATTGGCCCTCACTTGAACCAAAAAGTGCACTGACTTGAAAACATTACAAAAAGAAAGAATACTAAATGCAAAAAAAAAAAAAATGAAACATACTTTTTTTAAATAGAATTTTTAATATGCGTAAAAGTTAAAAATAAAGTAAATTATAGTTTGATTTTGCTGCAAATACAGAATAACGCGCAATAGATACTATCATTAAAATTATATTTTATAAATAATACGTTTAGATTACAGAACTCCCGAAATAAAAATTGTATAATTAAAAACGATTAAATAAATGATTGTTTATCCTGTACAATGAATATTTACTACAACTTTGAATCAGTAAAAATGTAGATTTAATATGAAAAAAAAAATGAAAAGAAAAGCTTCCGTTATTTCATTTGTTTACTTTTAGCAAGAAACACCAAAAATGGCAGTATAATTTTAACGTTATTTTATAATGCTGTTTAATTTTTAGATGATTTTCGAAGAGGCCCGAACCAACAATCATTTAATCATAACGTTATCTTTTTGGACCGAGCATCCTCTCTCACCTTGCTGGGATTTCAATGTTTCTTGTCTGTTGTTTACAAGATTGCACTGCAAAGTTGTAGAAATTATTCACTTTTGGTAAAACAAAATTGTGGTAAGAGTTTTGTTGTTTCGGAAAGTCGTTCACAGGTAATCAACGTCAGAATGGATTCAATGACTTGGTGGGGCGGGGACAGCAGGGTGCCAAGAAAAGACGAGAATCAGGAGGGAAGTTTCGCATTTGAGTCTCTCAAGGGACTGACAGACGCATATTGCTCTGAGCAGAAGTCTATCAAGGTGAAAAGTATATATATATATATATATATATATATATATAATATTATATATATAACAGTGTATGCTTAACACTGTCTCACTTGATAAGACAGTAGTGAGCAATATATACTGTATTATTAGGGGAGTGCTCAATATCTGTGATAGAGCAATAATAAATAGATAAGCATCTATGGAATTAAATATATACCAAACTATATATATTTATTCATTATTATATATATATATATAATATATATATATATATATATAGAGAGAGAGAGAGAGAGGAGAGAGGCCGTAATCTCCGTATAGCCCTGTGTCTTATTTATTTATTATATGTGGTAGTGTTTTTTATATGTATGTTCCTACTAGCTCATAGGTTTCACAGCTCTCATAGCTTCCCATCGTAACGTAAATTTGTCTTGATAGCCTTTTTCTTTCCATGTTATTCTTTAAATCAAATAGTACTAATTTCCTGTTGTATTTGATGATTTATAGTTAGTTGTTTGTTATTTTGATACTACAAAACAACACACACACACACACACACACACACACACACACACACACACACACATATTATTATTATATATATATATATATATATATGAATCCACTGATTCAATTAATATTTCGTCTTTATTCATTAATGATTTAGTCTTTTAATGACAAAGACGAAATATTATTGAATTATTGTTTGTGTTGGTTTATAAACTTTCCATTTATATTTTTCACATTTCATCGGATATATCCAAAACTGTTTGTTTCTTCATATATATATATATATATATATATATATTATTATATATTATATTATATAGTATGCTAGGCGATAAATTGTCAGTTATCAAAGGCCGTTGCCTTCATGTACATACTACTCAAATATATATAATATATATATATATATATATATTATACATATAATATGTGTGTGTGTATGTGTGTGTGTGTGGTGTGTGTGGTGTGTGTGTGCCCACATCTAGACATTAATCATGACTATATTATATAAGTTACACAATTGTGCCACAGTAATGAAGACGTCTGTACATCATAATCTTAACTAGCAAGAATACACGCCCTCTGGGCGTAAGTACTTAAGATTTAATATAAGGAAATATCTAAATTAGAAAGACTAACAAAACTAAATTAGAACGGATATAAATATTACACTTTTTTGATGTTATTTTAATTAATTTCTATATAACATTACATATACTAGAAATTAAAAACGCCCTGGGTGACGTAAAATAAATATTGCCTGAGTGAATGGGAGTTGAAAATTTAATATCAGAGAGTTTGTATTATAAGTAATGTATAATCATCAAATTTATTAAAGGACTAAAAAATAAATAAATTTATTAAAGGAGTAAAAAATAAAAGATTTGAAATGGAAACTTAGTTCTGATAACTTTAATATATATTTAAAATAAAACAAACTATATATAGATAGATAATGTCAGGTATGTATTTATTAAAAACTTGTTTAAAAAAACAACGAGGACTGTCTAACATTGCATGCTCAAATTTTGAGTGTATTTATTCTAAGTTATGACGGTTTTTAGGTAGTGTGACGTAAACAGTGACGTAGTTTTTGTTACAGACAATCGGAAGCGAATTTCATTATTTAGATGTTTGTATACCCAACATCGGGTTATACAATCGAGAGAGGAAACTCGGGTGATAGAGAGAGACAGACAGAGATTAAAGTTGCTTTTTTCTGTTTTATTTCTGATGCTAACTTCTTGTCTGGCTGTTATCTTGTCTCTAGTTGCTATGTTCTAACTGCTTCTTCTTTTTAACTAAGGGCTTCTTTTCTTGGGCTGATTTTAGTCATTGAGATTAATTAAATTCACAAGACATTTTTTCTTGATTAACCTTTTATTTAGTCTAGCTCATGTTCTTATTCGCCGCGAGGATGAGAATGACCTCGCAGTGAACGTCTGTCTTGTATCAATGTCCGGTCGAAACTGATTCTCTAAACTAACTAATCACGTGACACGTGAGATTGCGCCTCTAGGGGTCAAGGTTACCAACAGTCTAGTAATTTTACACTGGCCTTCGAATTCTCACTACAGGGTCTGTCAACAATTTATGCTTCCACATAAATTGTAACATATAGGATTGTTTTTATATATTTTTAGAATAACATGATAGTATTAAATCAGTAACAGTAGTTATAATTTTTATTTATCAAACCCAGTTTTGTAAAAATCATTATGCACATTATTCCCACCATATTTTATGCAAATCTTAATTTCTTAGAGATATATAACACATATTTTAGGACTTTGAATGCATTAATAATATGGGAAGTTTTTGCGGCAAATCTACTCAGCTAGACTTTATAGAAACATAATTAATAAAGAAGATGTTAATTAAGATTGAATAATAACTATTTCATAATCGTTTGAGATTATAACTTGAATAACTAAGGAAATCGTGACGTCAGTGATGACGTTGTTTCTGTTACAGACAGACTGTTACATAATCTCCATTATATAAAATATATGAGTTTCTCAGCAATGCACACATCTAAACATTAATCTAAATGTATAGTCATCATCACATTATTATGTAAGTTGCTCAGCTGTGCATATATCTAGACAATAATCTAGACATTTAGACATCATCCCGTTATTATATAAGCTGCACAGATGTACCACGTTTGGACAATGATTTAGACATCTCGTTTTAATATAAAGTTGTTTAGATGTGCACATATCAAGGCAGTAATAGATGCCTAGATCATCACTTTATTATGTAAGTTACTTAGCTGTGGCTCACATCTAGACAAATCTAGACGTCTAGACATCCTCTATTATTATAAAGTTGCTCAGCTTGTGCACACATCTAGAAAGTAATCTAGACGTCTAGACATTCTTTATTATATAAGTTGCTCGCTGTGCACACATTAGAAAAGTAATCAGAGTCGTAGACATCATCTATATATTAAGTTGCTCAGCTGTGCACACATCTAGAAAGTAATCTAGACGTCTAGACATCACTTTATTATATAAGTTGCTCAGCTGTGGCACACTTAGAAAGTTATCTAGCCGTCTAGACATCACTTTATATAAGTTTGCGCAGCTGTGCACATCTAGAAGTAATCTAGAACTCTAGACATCATTTATTATATAGTTGCTTCAGCTGTAATACATCTAGAAAGTAATCTAACGTCTAGACATCACTTTATTGTATAAGTTGCTCAGCTGTGCACACATCTAGACAATAATCTAGACGTCTAGACATACATTATTAATTAAGTTGCTCAGCTGTGCATACATCTAGCAAGTCTTTTGAAAGTATTCACATATTCATTTAAATTTTAAGTTTCAAAATTCTAAATTAATCCTTCAGGTTAGATAGTTTGTGGTCGCATCCAAATATGCTGTATTTTATTTTCCGTCAGTATATTTTTTATTCTATAACAATATTTTTTTAATCTAAGCTTTTATTTTTCAGAGGTAAATTTTTACAACGTTCTTTTCATGTTTCGCATTGAGATCTTTGAGTAAGTGAGTTTCCTTAAAAAAAATTAAATTAGTTTCTTTTCCTCTCGTTCTTCAATTTTTTTCCCAAAATTTCTTTTTCATCCAATCGTTGCACGCTTATAAAGTTTACGTGTCTTATTTTTAACCAATCAGAAAGCAATCTTGATTTTCTTCATTTATTAAGCAAACGGTGCAATTGATTTTAATCGGAGAACTGAGAAATATAGAGAACTGAGTCTGTAAACAAAGACGAGTAATGCCTTACCTAACCGGTGAAAGTTGTTAATTTTTCTCTGTAGAGCTCTACCGGGTTCTGGGAGCATTAACAGTCATCCACAGACCGTGTTTCGACGTTTACGTCTCATCAGTGACAGCTATTTTTAGCAGAGCTCCAAACGTACATATAAATATTTGCGCATATATATATTTTTAAATATACAGAGTATTTAATAAATAAATAAATAAATAAATGGATATATACCTTATTTAGATATGAATTTATTTTGCCATATTATCTCTTCAGTTCTATTGTTTTTTTTTGTTTTTAATACTTACACTCCAAACGGGAAATCACACCAGTAATGGTGTGATTTTTCCCATTTTTATTATTTATTGTTTTTCTTTTCACTTTTCACACACACACACACGCAAACACATACACATATAATATATATTATATATTATATATATTATAATATATATAATATATATACAGATAAATCTAATGAGTCATACGAACTACTAAAGTTTCGCTTAATGCTCTTCAGGGCTGAGATGACTCAGCCCTGAAGTAGGTTCGTCTGACTCATTAGATTTATCTTTATTATTTGCTCTACTTAGGTTGAGCACTTTTTACTTATTAGCTTAGTCTTCTGGCGGTTTTATATTAATATATATATTATATATATATATATTTATTATATATATATATATAATATATATATATATATATATATAATATGCATATAAATTGTTTTTTCTTTTTCGCCAAATATTGTACCAATAGATTATTTTTTGTTGGTACGATTATCTTTGTCTTTTCTTTTATCCAAACATTTTTTTCTCCACGGTTGATGTTTGGTAGTATATTTTTTACAATCAACTATTTGCTGGGTTTTTTCTCACCGCGAGGATTTACCAATAAGTTTGGTATATATATATATATATAGTGATAGAAAATGTTTTCTCTTCTCAGGGTTTCGGGTGTTCAAGCTACAACTTCTTCAGGAGAACTAAAAGAGTATAGGTAGCTACATTTATATATCCTTTTCTGGTTTGCAATTATTTTTATTACCCTTTCTGTCTTTTAAATAGTTTTGTATGAATTTTAGTTTCTAAGTCTAGACGTTTTTTTCCTTTGAAATAAAAAAAAATGTTTTCTTTGAATTACATGCTCCTTCATTCAGTATATAATATACCCTGAATTAACTTATTCCCAAAACATACCCCAGACAAAATACCAAGAAAAAAAGTTTACAACTATACCTATCCCTCCAATAACCCAAAATTCAAAAATATATAAATTTGATTACCGATGACTCTAATTTAAGAATATCAATCGCGTTATAACAATTTTTCTTTCGATACACAAAATTTTGGATTTATCATAAGCATATTAGTTTATGTTTTAGTAAATAATTTTCAAATTATATTCTATCAAAAATCAATTAAGTACATTTTTAAAAATTATTAGTTACATAACTTTCTGAACAAGAAGCAGCACTCTAGATTCTATATGAATCTTACATTACCACAATAAGTCGGAGCGAAATCGGTAAGTCCACTGTATTTTTTTGTATTAATCCATTTATATTATTAATTGCACTACTCTCTGATGCTTCAAAACCCAGTTCTTTTATTTTTACCTAACACACACACACAATACACACATACACACACAACCAACACACACAACATTATATTATATTATATATATATATTATATACATATATATTATAATATATATATATATATATATAGATATATATATATTATGTCAAAAGACACATGCGAAGTCTAAAATTTGAATATAAAATTACTTCAACCTTTTCTTCTTTTTTTTCTTTCTTTCTTTTTTTATTTATTTCTTTCTTTCTGTCCTTCCTCCTAATTTATCCTTCCTTTCTCTTCTCTCTTTTCTTTCTTTCTTTCTTTCTTTCTTTCTTCCTTTCTTTTCTTTTTCTTCATCTTTCTTTTCTTTCTCAATTCTATCTTTTCTTTCTTACTTCTTTCTTACTTTCTTTCTTTCTTCAATCATTCTTCCTTTCTGCTTCTTTATCCTTTCATCTCTTCTTTCATTTCTCTCTATTCTTCTTTCTTCTTCTTTCTTTTCTTTTTATTTTTGTTCTTTTCTTTTTTTTCTTCTTCATTTCTTTCTTTCTTTTCTTTATCTTGAATCGCCGTTGAAATATTTGGTCACATTGCAATGAATTTTATGAAATATTATTCGGCATAACAATAAACAGAAGCGCATAATTCATCCCCCCCAGGTCTTTGTACACTCCGTCAGACCGAGACTGAGCTCAGCTGTCAATAAACCTTTTAATACAAGCTGACACTTGATTGTCGTTTACGACAATTTATAACACTTTTCACCTATCATTCTTCACGAGGTTTCTTTAATGGGGGTTCTTGTCGGCATTTAGCGACGTAGCTTCGAATAGATCAAAGTGTGCAACAGCGGAGGTTTTATAACAGACTTTTCAGGTGGATACCAAATTTAAGGAAGTCTAGAAAGGAACAAACTTGTGTCCGCGATTGCATTGGTCATACAAGACTAACGCACTCCTATATACTACGCAAGACAACACCACAACGTGGAACATTGTCATAAACCTTTGACAGTTAAACACTTATTCATGGAATAGCAGGTTTCTTGCTCAAATAGAAACTTATTTTAAAAGCAACAGTATGAAAGATCTGTTTCAAAATGTCAACTGGAGGGGAATATTCTCTTCTTTTTTTAGGGAAATAAAATTATACATAGAATATAAGACATGAACAAATCAATACCATACAAAATAATTCCCAATAATGCTAACTATTGTTAAAACCAATTACTAAAAGTATAAATATAAATACACGAATTGTATAACTTCCTACCGTTAGGCATGAATAACCCTAGATGGGTTTGATATGCTTAAAATCAATAAACAAACAACTTCTACATGGATAGCGCAGGCTTAAGGAACCATCTATATTTCTGATTTATATGAGTAGTACCTAATCTACTAATATCAGTGCAGATAGCCGTTGGCTCTCTGGAACTCACCCATCGTTTTTTTACATCTCGTCTTAGCGTTGTGAAAAGGGGTAGACTCCCTTCTGTCGCTGACTACGGATTTACTATTTTAACAACATGTGGCTTCAGTAGACGATGCTGAATTGTAAATACAAACTTATTTCAGGGAGTGTAATGGCTAACGTGCAGCAATGTGAATTGTCGTAAGCGAGTTCGAACTCAGTTAAAGCTATTTAGTTTTTCATTTGGACTAAATACCTAAAAAATACAAAGTCATCATACCTCGAACTATGGAGAAAATGTCCACTACTGCTCTTCGAACAGGATGGCTTTTGCATTAATAACCAGGAAGGTTGATATACTAGTAAATCAAGAGCAAATCAAATCTCTCTCTTCTCCTCTTCTCTCTCTATCTCTCTTCTCTCCTCTCTCTCTCTTCTCTCTGGCTATCTTTACATTCTATCTCTTTAACGTTTCTCACTGCCATTCCTTTTGCTCCTTTTGGTTTCCTTACATATCTCTCTCTCTCTCTCTCTCTCTCTCATCTCTCTCTCTCTTCTCTTCTCAAACCTGTGAAGAAGAAAATGTTTTTAAAAAACCTTTGCATTAATGAATGTGGTAGTTTAATCAAATGCTTGATGTGTCTTAGGGAGTGTGGAGGCGCGTTTGTGTATTGGTTATTATCATAGGAAATGGACACGGAGACTCAAGTTCAAGTCTGGACG
>CM042145.1:129183537-129195485 GCA_023376005.1 Doryteuthis pealeii | reverse complement strand
ATATTTGTACCCCAAAAAGATAGTTTAATTATATAATATGACTTAATAATGTTATCATATGTATATTAGCATATTGCATACAAATAATGCATAACGTTACATCAAACATATATTAGTTATACAATATATAAAATATATATAATATATATATATATGATATATATATATTTATTATATACGCTAAAAATGTTATCTAGACTATAATATATGTCCCAAACCTGTAGATTCATGAAGAATTTAGCAGACGATCAACTATTGCTTAACATTTTTTTTTTATAACGGGATTCACTCATCAGCAGCGTGATAATATATTACATAGTATATATTTTTTAGAAAATTTTGCCTTCTACTGTAGTGCTATGTCCGATGTTAGAACTCAACTGACAAAAATCATCAGCATTCCTTCCCGGCTGATAGTCAGCTAAGTCTAACCACGACTGAGAAAGTATACGTCAACATGTTATAATAATATATATATAATAATAATATATATATATATATCTTTTAATGGAGATTGTGTGTTTTCGGTCTGTAACCGAACACTAATTATACTCAATTCACAATTTCCTTTTTTATTCTACATCACCACTCCATGATTTCTTTTTATCAAACCTCAGCTCAATAAAATGCTTTACATTATTAATACTGACCATATTACATACTAATACATGCAGTTATATTTAATATACAATAAATAGAGGTTTACATATGAATGGAGGCTAATTGCAATACATCGTTAAAAATTTGATTTAATAATATATGCTTAGTATATTGATTTCTAATTGTTTGTTTATCTTAATTATATGAGCAAAAATCGGGGATAAAATCTTAAAAGGAAATCCATTAACAAAGTAATTTACTTACTTCCTATTTTAACTAAATAGTAAAATTGGAAAAAATACCAATGAAAAGACGGAAAAGAAGAGGGAAGAGTAATGGAAAACATGAGGTTAGTTTCAAAGTTTTCTATTTTCAATCATTACACCCTCTGTTCCAAATCGTTTTATCTGCATTTTTATTCAGTTTATTTAGCTTTCTAATTTAATATATTTATTATATTAAAAGGTGCATATATCTGCTAGTAATATATAATTTCAAAGAAAGAAAACCGTAACAAACCTCATCCTTATAAATATTTATTTCGACAGAAACTCAAAAATGAGTCTACCTCATCAGACAGTTTTACAATCTCAAAGAAAATATATCACATAATTAAATGAATAATCAATAAATATTGTAACGGGATGTCGTTTGTTAAGTTTTTCTTTCTTTGAAAGTAAATATTGCTCTGTATATAATTCATTTATGATTTATTCATTGAGCACTTTGGGTGGATTTATAAAATCCTTGTATGAATATAATTTTTGCACCTACAAGAGCAACAGTATGTATTACAATGAGATTTCGAAGATCCCAAATAGAATCAACCCTTGCCAGTGATTTGGATTATCTTACAACAACACGCACACACACACACCACCACTCACACACACACACACACACATACACAATATATAATATATAAATATATATAATATAATATTATAATATAAATATTTAAGAATAAAAAGTTATGTAAAGAATTTAGTTTTCTATTTGTTAACCTCTATTAGGCTCTGCAAAAAAAAAATAAATAATAAATAATTAAAAAAAAAAAACAAAAAAAAAAACAAGTAAAGAAATCTATCCTAATCTGAAAAGGCAACGAATGAATTTTTGCAACGCTTTATCAGTCCGATGACAAAGAGTGTTCATTGTGCCCAAAATAAAAAGCGCAGTTCTTTCAACTTGTGAATTGAAACCTCGGTCGAACTGTCTCCATGAAATGAGGTTTCAGATAACTGAATTATTAAAAAACGAGTCCTTTCAAACTGCACGACTCTGTAACGGAGAATAATTACTGTTTTGAATTTCTATGAGAAGTTTCGCTCTTGTTGGATTCAAGCGACTATCTGATGATAATCTTCAACACATGAGAAATTCACCTAAAATAACGTATATATATATAATATATATTATATATATAGATAATATATATAATATATATATTCAGGCATGTGTTATGAATAACAACAGTACTTTTTTCATTTTTTTATTCTGTATTTTTTCCAGTGCGATCTTTCTGTTTTATCCAATTGATATAGAATTTCCCATACTGTTATCCGAGCGCTTTCGACTGTTTCGCCATCGTCATCATGGGGTATATAAGTTGGTTTTATTCATTTGTTTAGTCTTTATCTATTTTTTATTAAATTTAGAAATTATTATTTTTTATGAAGAGTGTAAGTTAAGTGTGTTAGTATTAAAAATATTTAATGTTCCGACTTTGAATGCTATTATTGATGTTAGTTTTTTAAATTGTTATGCATATTGCTCAAGGATCTGTAAGCGTTCTTCTTATTATTTTTGTAGATAATTTTAGTGTTTTCGGTTAGAATTTTCCTAATATCAAGGGAGGTGATTTTTCTGTGTTTTTTAATTAAGTGTTTTATCACTAGTGTCAGAGAGATGCATGTGAGCCCGGGAGAGTTTGTAGTTGTATGGCCAATGTAGCTATTAATGTATGTTTATTTTTCTGAGAGCACTAAATATATATATTAAGGTGTATCAAAAAAATCGAGATGGGCACACCTTGTATTCCGAAAAAATAACTTTCCATTCATTTTTTTTTCAGAATATAAGGTGTGTCAAAAAGTACAAAATATCTCGATACTTTTTTGATACACCTTGTATTATCACGATAAATTATTGATTACGTAAAAACATTAACAGTTTTGGAATTAACGAAGAATATCTTTGGAATCGTGTATGCAGGCCGCTGTTTGTTTGTTTTTATTTAGTTAATACTGGGTCATCACGTCCGTTTCTTATCTCCATCTCTCTTCCTCGTGCGGTGATTAGGTTATAAGCAAACAGCATATGGCAGAAGAAAAAAATTCAATGAACATTGACAGTTGGAAGATCTGGACTTTGCATCTGTTTTGCTCTTCTTTCTCGTAGCTGTCTCCAGATGCAGCAGAAAACAGATGTTCTTTATTTCACATCACAGAAATCGGGAATGCGCAAAGGAAAATATACAAGCTGTCAAAAAACTATCGAATTGGACGTATTTACCAAGTTAGAAATGAACAATAAAGGAACGTTATTTTTTTTAGAATACAAGGTTTGAAAAAAAGTGCCAAGTTTAAAGCTGTATTTACCAAAATAGAAATGAAGAATATGTGTGTTGTGTGTGTGTTGTGTCAACACTTATCTATTTTAGTCTGCTCATATGTATCCTCACATATCTATTTCACTCTTCATATTTATCTCAGCCTCCTTCTATCTATCTATCCATCTATCTATCTATCTATCTATCTCAATCTGTTTAATATATAATCTATCTGTCTATCTACCTATCTATCCAACTGTCTAGTCATATCTGTATCAGCCTATTATATATATATATATATATTATATATATATATATATATATATATATGTGTGTGTGTATATATATATCTTTTGTCTCTATTCTGTTCTCTGTCTCGTTTATGTCATATCTCTGTCTCTGTCTCACTCTCTCTGTCTGTCTGTCTGTCTGACTCTCTCTCTCTCTCTCTCTCTCTCTCTCTCTCTCTCCTCTCTCTCTCTCTCTCGATACATATATATATATATATATGAGGTAAAATATAAGGAATGAAAGAACAAAACTCAGACAAAAATGTGTAGTATATTTCGCTGGGATATTGAACTTGATTTCATCATAACAGCTGATGAAGCCGAGTTCCATACTCCAGCGAAATATACTACATATTTTTGTCTGAGATTTGTTCTTTCATTCCTTATATTTTACCCCATTCTGTCGGATTCATTCCAACCCCCTTTTCCTCATATATATATTCATATTCAGTCTATCTATCGATCTCAATTTGTTTAATATTTATCAATCCAACTGTCTGGTCCCATCTGCATCAGCCTACTAATACCAATCTATGTATGTATGTATGCATATATGTATTTATCTCTCTCTCTCTCTCTCATATATATATATATATATGTATATATATATATGTATATATATAAAAGTAATTGGTAATTTGCTTGAAGCATTGTTAAGTATGTTATAAAATAATAAAATTCGAAGGCAATACAATGCGTAAAATGTAATACAATGCGTAAAATATATATATATAATATATATATATATATATATATATATAATATATTATAATATCTTATATAATGGAGATTGTGGGTTTGTCTGTCTGTAACATGTAAAATGTAATACAATGCGTAATATATATATATATATCTTATATAATGGAGATTGTGGTTTGTCTGTCTGTAACCGAAACTATATTACTATACAAGTCACAATTCCCTTTGTTATTTACATCACATTTACCATGATTTTATTTTTATTTATACCTCAATTATAATAAATTTTTTACATTACTTATACTGTTGACCATATCTACATACTAATAACATGCAATTGTATTATATATACAACAAATAGCGGTTTACTGTATGAATGGGAAGGCTAATTTGCATATTGATCTTAAAAAATTGATTTTACTAAATATATGCTTATATATTGATTTCTAATTGTTTGTTTTATCTTAATGGATATGAGCAAAAATCTCTTCAATAAATCTTAAAAGAAATCCTTAACAAGAAGAAATAACTAATATTATTCTTTACTTCCTATTTAACTAAACAGTTGAATTAGGAAAATTTAACAATAAAAGACGGAGTAACGGAAAATGATGGAAGAGTTAGTTTCAAAGTTGTTCTATTTTTTTTAATCATACCCACTCTGTTTCAAATCTTTTTATCTGTATTCTTATTCAGTTTCATTAGCCTTTCTAATTTAATATGATATTTAATTATATTAAAACTTAAATACTTGCACCCGGAGGGTGCATAAATTTGCTAGTATATTATAATGGAGATTGTGGGTTTTCTGTCTGTAACCGAAACAATATTACTATACAAGTCACAATTCCCTTTGTTATTTACATCACATTCTCCATAATTTTATTATCATTTAAACCTCAGTTATTAATAAAATTGTTTAACATTATTAATACTGTTGACTATGTCTACATATTAATAACATGCAATTGTATTTATATATACAACAAAATAGCGGTTTACAGTGTGAATGGGAAGGCTAATTTGCATATTGATCTTAAAAAAATTGATTTTAATAAATATATGCTTAATATTATTGATTTCTAATTGTTTGGTTTTATCTTAATGAATATAAGCAACAATCTCGGGGATAAATCTTAAAAGAAATCCCTGAACAAGAAGAAATAACTGTAATATATTCTTTACTTCCTATTTTAACTAAATAGTTAAATTAGGAAAAGTTACAATGAAAGACGGGAGTAACGGAAAATGATGGAAGAGTTAGTTTCAAAGTTGTTCTATTTTTTAATCATACCCCCTCTGTTTCAAATCTTTTTATATTCTTATTCAGTTTCATTAGCCTTTCTAATTTAATATGATATTTTATTATATTAAAACTTAAATACTTGCACCCGGAGGGTGCATATATTTGCTAGTATATATATATATATATATATCTGCACATATATAATTCAGTCTTCTTATATCTACATCAGCCTACTAATATCTATCTATCTGATTGTGTGTTACTTTTTATAGGCTCAATATTTATTACGAAGCATTAAAATACGAAATGAAATCCATCTTGTTGGCGCCGTTACTACGAGATCTATGAGAGGAAGAACACATTACCAAAAAGGCTCATTATACGTTGACTGTGTTTTTTGTTTTGTTTGTTTGTTTGTTTGTTGTTTTTATATTATTTTTGTTAATTCTTGTCGATTCCGACATTCTTTAAGAATATTTAATTAAATAATTACACCATGTTCTTCCGACATCTTCTTGCCTTAATTTTATCCATCTTTGATTCACTTGACACGAACCGCCTCATCTGACGCCATGACAAAGACGATTACCATCATTCGAAATCGTAGAGAAGCGAGAGAGACCTTTTCCCTTCGGAGCTATCACAATGCAGCTAGAAAAACGTCGGAGGCTTATAGCTGTTGCGTGATGCGCTGATCATATCTGTGAATATTCCTAAATGAAGATGATGGATTCTTTCGGGGAAAAATGCTTTTCAATTCTTTATTCTATTTTATTAATGGACCCGGGAAATATTTGAATGCGTTCTTAAGGATGTTTATTCTGTTTTAATTGGCGGAGATTGCAAGAAGAGAAAGTTGAACATACTGTATAAAAGCATATATACGAATTATAAATGAATATATATATATATATATATATTATATAATATATATTATATATATATATATTTGTGTGTGTGTGTGTGTGTGGTGTGGGCAGCATTTTTTCATTTATGCATGTTGAATTAAACAAAAGACCCATCTCCTGTTTAACAATTTTATTTGTGATTTTTTTTCAAGTTTTCTGGCCAACTTTTTAATATTTAGGTGGAACTCGTGGATTAGTCCACCAAAGTTCATGTCCGAGTACTTTTGCACTTCGAAGTGCCATCATCAGGGGTGATGTGTCCCAGTTTTTCAAATTATATTAATGGATGTGGAGGCTGGAAAGAGGAGAATTGATGGAAAAGGTGCTATAGGCATTGTAAAATCTCTGTACTGCATTGGAAATTAATTTTGTTTAAGGATTTATATTGTTTTATGTATAAAGCTTCTAGTATTTGGAGTTTTGTTTATTTTTTCTTTGTGCAGAGTTTGTGTATCTTCCTTAAGATATTTTGGTAATTAGAGTTGGGGCATGAATGTAATTTTAGGTGTTGTGAAATGGAGCTATTATCTGTTAAATGGAGGGTTAGACGACGTGAAAATGTCGTTGAGGTAAAACCGATGTAGGTATTTTCATTATCTGGGAGACTGCAATCTTTTTCCAGCTCAACTTAGATATTTTCTAAGTCGTGTTTTTGTCACTTTTGATCGGCAAATTAATGTAGAATTTCTAAACGCTCCACACAAGTTTTCATCGGCAAATCAATGTAAATATTTCACAACAACCCTTTAAGAAAGAGTGAGAAAAAGGTAAATCAAGATTATTATACTTTTTATATACTAATCTTTTGAAGAAGCTCTTAAGTAAATAAATCAAACGTTGTATAATTAAATTATCACACTGTGGCATATCCACATGTCCTGCTAGTATATATACACAATACACACACATATAGAGAGTTGGGCAAACATAACCAAGGGAGGTGAAACATTTTTTTTTAAATTTTAATTTTAAAACAATTACCAAAAAATCAGTGAATAGTCCAACTTTAATGAAATGTTCACTACTTAATTCGTTGATGATGTAATCTTATAATGAATAGCTTATTTCATTAAAGAACACTTGAAAAAAAATTTTTTTATCAATTCAGAATTCTTTGAAGAAGAAAAAATTGGGGCACAAATTTTTACATTTCTAGCACGGTCAAATCCTGAAGAACATATAAGAAAAAATAAATAAATAAATAAACATTTAAAAATTCAATACACGAAAAAAGTGATTTGAAAATTTAATAGTCATTTTCTTAAAACTCAAAAAATAATTTTTGTAGCATGCTTTTTTTTTTTTCGTAGTTTTGAAAAATAATATTTTACTTTGAATTGATGCAAAGTATTTCTCTGATTCAATTGGACATTTGGAACATTTTGGAACAGCAGCAATAGTACACCATTAACCAATTTAACAAACCTCAAGAAATTTAAATCAGAATCTACCACCTAATTTTGACTAATACCTCAAACATGGTATTTTTGGCCAATTAACTGGACAACAGGAGACAGACCGTACTCTGTAGTTCATGGCCAGTGATAGCTGAACAATTGTTGTAATGGACCAGATGGATGGCTTCAGTGGTGATTATTTCAAAAAAGATTTTTGAGATACAGCAACTTTTTTAAAAGAACTAAAAAAAATTAATGATTTATTTTTATTGCTAACAGTAAAGTAAAGTCACTATTCACTTAAACATTTAATAGTGAATTTTATACTACTGGAAACATTCATGTCTAAGCCATAATTTTCACGAGAGATAAAGCTCTATTTAATGTATTAAAAACTGTGAGTTTAAAAATGTGCAATTTTGCGCAACATATTTTCCGAGATTTTTTATATATTTAAAAAGATTATTACTAACGATCTTATTTTGGTGTATGGAACGTCAAACTCATCAAAAAAGTCATCTTCCCTGATGACCCGGATCGGTGAAATACACGATAAAATTGTACTTAAAATGGTCCTCCATAGATTCTTACCTATTCAAACACACACAAATCAAGACGATTTTTGAGCGATGTTTACACATTAAGCTTCTTGACACCCACAAAAATTGATACAGTGTCATATGCTACTGGCACTCAACTATGAAAAAACATAAAAACAAAACAATAGGAAATGGTCTTACTCGACCACGACTTGAAAGCCAACACACACACACACACACACACACACACACACACATATATATATATATATATATAATATATATATATATATACTGTGTTTTTTTTTAAGCATGAATAACTGTGAGTGTAGTAGTTCAAACTATACTAATATTCAAAAAATACAAATGACTTACCAGTCGTGTTAGAATTGATATTGAAAAGGATATTGACTCAGAAAATATTCATACAAATTGTTATACTGCCTATTTAGGCAGATGTCAAAATATTTTGTAATTTGTAGATTTTACTGGAAGGTGGTTTACGTGTTGAAAACTATTTAGAAATTATTTACTACGTAGGATTAGGAAAAGATTTAATATTTTAACTAAAAATAAATTGGATAATTCTTAAATTGTGACAAGTCATAGGTAGGTTGAATGTTTGATTTTTTTGGTATGGTGGGTATTGAGGGGATTCAGGTATTGCTACTAAAATATTAGAACCAGGGTCCAAGGTACTATTATCTACCTGGAAAGTGCTGATAAATATCGTTTCGCACTCGCATATATATATATATATATATATATATATATATATATATATACACACACACACACACACACACACACATATATATATATATATATATATATATTGCGTATTCTCCAAAATAATTTATTGAACAAGAGAAGCGAACTGGTTTCCAAATGTAGACATCTAAACAAATTTCCAAATTTTGGCAAATAACATCAAATGTTATTTGCTACCCGATTCTAATTAATCCCATATTTTTTGCCCTCTTTTAATCTAATTTTCTCTCATCTGGACGCCGTGTGTATAAAGACCTAAGTATTCTTATGTTTTTAAATATAAGTCTCACGTTATAACATTCCATTGCGTGAGCATGCTTCACGTTATATAAACCCTGAACAAGCCACCGTTTTAACATTTTGATATTTTTGACAGTCTGAAGATTGCATAATATGCATGAAACTGCAGTTACTTGCACAAAGGTGTCAAAGCTAGGATGACCAAAAAAAAAACAGGACCCAAATTATTTATTCATTTTCCCATTAAACTAACCCTAAATCCCAACCGTAACCCTAATCCTAACCCCAACCCTAACCTTAAACCCTAGATCCCCATAGTTAAAATTAACAGTTTTATAAAATGTGTGTTCTGTTTTATGGGATCCTAATTTTGACACCTTTGTGCAAGTTCAGCCATATATTATATATATATATATATATATATAGTGTGTGTGTGTGTGTGTGTGTGTGTGTATAGTATCAATTTCTGCTTTAAATTTTCCCTTGCAGTGGCATCAGTAAATAATCCAAATGTGTTAAATATATTAAATTCATTTGGATTGAAACAATGGTAGACCCATAACTTCTCTCTACTAATATATATATATATATATATAATATATATATATATATATATATATATAGATAGATAGATAGATAATAGATAGATCCCAGCATGAGCTGTCCTTTATATGAATCTAGGGAAGATGGATATGAGATTTTGGCTTTTACATATCTGTTCTCGATATAATAACACTATTCAAATTTGGCCTTTTATTTTGAATTCACAATGAGTGCCTCCCTCTCATCTTGATAGCGCTCACGTCAGTGAATATTTCCTGACGAGTTGGAAAGATGTGTAACCTTCGTTTGTTGGATTTCCTTCAGGGATCAGAACAAGGGTAAATGCCAAACTATTTTACGGAGAGAAGAGGCTCGATCATTTTCTAGATAGGGAAAGAATGCAAGAGCGAATGTTTAGCCATAGAGAAAGAGAGAAATAAAGGGTTTTGTTAGAAGAAGAAGAAGAAGAAGAAGAAGAAGAAGAAGAAGAAGAAGAAGAAAGAAAAATATGAAGAAGGAATATAAGAAAGAGAGTGTCTGTGCGTGTGTGTGTGGTGTGTGTGTGTGGGTGGGTGAGAGAGAGAAGAGAGAGAGAGAGAGAAAGAGAGGACAAAGAGAATGAATTAAAAAGAGTAAGGCAGAGAGAAAAGAACAGATACAGGAGAAAGAAAGACAGAGCAGAGCAGAGCAGAGCAGAGAAGAGAGAGAGAGAGAGAGAGAGAGAGAAGAGAGAGAGAGAGAGAGAGGGTGAACTGAAGAGTTAGCGTTGAAAGTTGAATAAGTGTGGAATTAGGAAGATGAAAACACAGGAAACTCAGAAAACTACAAAGAAAATATTATCAGCTGCCTTCATTTCCACTCCGGATTTTACGTCTTTTTGATAGTTTTGACTTTTTCATTCAGCTGCCTCATCTTCTTCTTCTTCTTCTTCTTCTTCTTCTTCTTCTTCTTCTTCTTCTTCTTCTTCTTCTTCTTCTTCTTCTTCTTCTTCTTTTACAACTCATTTTCATAGGCCCTACAAGGTACTACCACAGTGGACATGAGAGTAATGGTGACGAAAGGGTACTCCACGTTTTCTAGAGTTCCAGAATTGAAATTTCACGATCAGATAGTGTTTAACGTCATTTCCCGGACATTAAGACCCTCAACCACCGCCTTCTAGCATATATATGATTAAAAGGGTTGGGGGTTATAATAAGTGTAATAGGGTTGGGACAATCATATAGGTGCTTCACGACTGATCGGAGGGGCCTCTCCAACTGACCGTTTAGCGTAAATCAGGACCAAAGTAGAGTGTTGTATGTCATGGACTGCTCAGCCACCAGGATTCCCTCCTTAAGCATCATGGGTTGCCACTCACGGTTAACAGGCGGCTCCAATGGCGGGATTTTACCCCTCTGTACAGTCGGTGTATTCTAAAACCCCAGCCGACAGGTTATACTACTGTTGTGTGATGCACATATTTAATTTAATAACGAAGATGTAGTCAAAAAGAAGAAAGAAAAGGAAGATCTTTCATCTCATTAGGGAATACTCAATCACGAAATCTGGCATAAGGACAATGTTATGGAGTACTTAGTGAGAAAATAAATCCGTCGTGTCTATAAGTCGTCTTGTTTTCAGGTCTCACGCGTCGGAAGAGTCACTGTTCAGACTGACACGGACAATCCCCACACCGCGCGAGTAGGGAGGTTGCTCCAGCACAGTGATGTTCTTCTGGGCCAGGAAATCTCTCAGATACTCAGAGCAGTGTAGGCAGGTGCGTTGTCATGGTGAAGCATCCACGAGTTGTCCTGCCACATCTCTCGTCTCTTCTCGCGCACTGAACGAAGCAAACGCCACAGTACATCTTTGTAGACATGCTGGTTGATCGTCTGGTCCTGTGGCAAGAACTCGCAGTAGACGATGCCACATCGAAGAATGTGACTTTTCTGGAACTTTTCTGACATACATATGGAGATATATAGAGAGAAGAGATCTTATGAGACGATGGTAGGATGAGGGGCATGAGAGGCCTTCGTATAATGCTCCCAGATTTTTAAAGTCTTTATCTCTTATTACTTAGTTGAGTAGTAGAGTAGCTGACTGGTACTTTAGTCTCTCTCTCTTGTGTAGGTGGGACATTTCTAAAGATGATGGTCTGACTTTATTTCTTCGTTCTTAA
>CM042145.1:129153537-129178537 GCA_023376005.1 Doryteuthis pealeii | reverse complement strand
AAATTATTTCCTTTTTTATTTTTTATTAGCGCTAGACCAAGGGTATTATTTTAGCGTCTGAAGTGGAGCGCCACACCTACCATCCGCTCAGATTCTTGTGCTACTCATACGCTGAGTTGGTGAGGGTCAGGTATCGAACCAGAAACCTTGTGATTCCTAGCCAAACGATTTACCGACTAAGCTAAACCGAATAGATGTATTGGAATTTCTTATTTCATTTTTTTCTTTGTTTTATATAACTTATCCTTAATTTTGTTATTCACCCCTCCACACATTCTTGACTGATCACCTCAGATCAAGTCTCAGACTTTCTGATTATTTTCAAGAATTTCTTCGGAAAAAAGAAAAGACAAGAACTGTTTAGTCGATTGTTTTTTGGGTTTTTGTTGTTGTTGTTTTTTTTTGTATGTGGTAATGAGTTTATAGTCTAGAACTTCCATCCTGATGAATAAATGGTTTAATTGAATACCATCACTATTATAAAAAGTCCCAATTAATATTAACTCTCATCTATGGAGGACGAATGACAAGTCTATTTAGATTTGCATGCATCATTTAATTAGTTACGGGTTTTATGGAATCATATCTTTATTTGAAGGTTTCTTTCTGCGTATTCTAAGAGCCACCGACTGTGCATTCTATCAATGATGTAATTGACTTCAAGAATTTAAAAAAAGTTAATACCAGCTTGGTTTGGTTTGGTTTAGTTTGGTGTGTCAACCCTGGCTGGCTTATTTTATGCCGAAGACGTTTTGTTTTAGAACTTCTTGATAGTACTCAATTTTTTTCAAACTCATTTTTAAAACATATTTTTTTTAACTCATGTTTTTTCGATTTAACCCATAGATGGGACCTAACTGGTACTATCACTCCGGTTATGAGAGGACCCGGGAGTAATAGTGATGAAGGCGTACTCAATATTTTACAGAGCCCAGAATTTGGAACTCACCATCAGATAAAGTTTGTCAAGACATTAACCCTCAGCCACGGCATTCTAGCACATATATGATAAAACGGGTTAGGGCTTGCCGGGACACTCAAGAGTCTCAGCCACCACCTTCTAGGGTTAGGAGCTGGTCATAAAAGAGTCAGGACAATCATATATATTCTAGGGCTTGACGTGACCAGCCGATTGATCAGTGTGGGCCTCTTCGACCGACCGTCTAGCCTAAGTAAGCGCGAAAGTGAAGTATTGCATGTCATGGTCTGCCCAACCTCTATTACTAGCTTAAAAGCCCCCCTATCGATGTGCAAGCAAACCTAGATTTACTAGCAGTATTTCATTAATCTTGGGTTTTATGATGCACGGTCAAGTCATGCTAAAAATCATCGGTTCCAGCTAGATCATCGAAGTTAAACAGCGATGAGTGTTCTATACATAATTGGCTGACCACTTGAGCAATATCAGTTAGTCTAAGCATTCTGAGTCCTTTGTTTAGAAAAATGCCATTAAATAAAACAACCAACAACTTACGCCACGGGGACCTCCCCTGTTCAATCTTTTTGCTAGTCGATTTGGTTTTGTTTAGCTTGTTAGATTTTAAGGCATGTCAACCCTTGTTGGGTTATTTTATACCGAAGACGTTTTTTTCTATTCATACTTAATAGGTATTCTAAATGTATAAAAAATTTCAACACATTTTTCAAACTCATTTTTTTCACAGTTTTTAACTCATTTTTTAAATTTAAACCATAGATGGGACCCTAACAGGTACTATCGCTCCGTGTCAAAGTAATGGCCACGAAGGGGTAATCCACACTCCCCATAGCTCCAAAATTGGAATATCACCATTAGACAAAGTTTAACGTCATACCCAGGACACTAAGACCCTCAGTCACCACATTCTAGCACACATATAAAAGGGTTAAGAGTTTGTCATAAGAATCGGGACGATCATATAGGTGCTAGGGATTTACGTGACCATCCTCTCCGACCAACCGTCTAGCTCAAGTAAGGACCACAGTGGAGTATTGCTTGTCATGGACTGTCCAGATACCAGGGTTCCATCCGTAAGTATCATTTCACCCCCACCCACAGCCAACAGGTGGTCCCATTGGGGAGATTTTACGCCTTTATAGAGGTGCAGTCGGTGTATTCTACTTCCTCAGCCAACATAGTCTTAATCTGATTATATTGTTATTTAATTCTAAGACGAAGCCAATCTTATATCTCTGAATTTTAAAAAATAAGGCTTGATAATTAGTATTATTTGGGTTATTTGGACTAATTTTCGTGATGGCTCCAGATTACGAGGTGAAGGTTCCCAAGTTCAAAAAGAAGGCTCCCGAGTTCTAGAAGGTTCCCGAGTCCGACAAGAAATACCTGAAGAAGGCCAGAAGGCACATCGACCGAAACGTTGTACAGATAACAATAAAGATGAGGACAATAGTCCGAATAATCCAAAGAAGCCTATCCTATTGACACTTACCAGGATTATCTCTACACTTAATCTTCAATAAATTTTAAATTTCAAACTTATTTACTTCGATCTCACAGTCCGGTACGTTACCACTACGCCACGGATTATGGTCGTCACGCTGAAAGCACCCACCGGTTCCCACTAGATCACTGAAGTTAAACAGGGATGAGCCAGTTCAATACTTAATTGGTAGACCACTCAACTCTTTGCCTACTTTAAGCCGTAAAATAAATAAAAACTTTATCATATATACAAGCAAAAATAAACACCCTCCGGGCGGTGTAAAATCAATTTTTGAAAGATATTATCAGAAAGAGGGGAGTTAAAAATTCAATGTCCGAGGGTTTGTATCATAAGCGAAATCATCAAATTTATTAAAGGGGTAAAGAAATAAAACAATTCGAAATGGAAACTTAGTTATGTTCCCCTCAAATAAAATAATTAGATAACTATTTTGAATACTATGCACACAAATTTTACACAAAATCACTTCTTGTTACTGAAAAAAAGGGGAGTATGGTGGTGTTGGGTTTTGTGACATAAGTAGTGACATAGTTTTCGTTACAGACAGTTAGACAGTGAATCTCCATTATTAATACGAGCAAAAATAAACACCCTCCTGGTGGTGGAAAAATTAATTTTTGAAAGATATTGGCTGAGGGAGGGGAGTTAAAAATTCAATGTCGGAGGTTTATATCATAAGCAAAAAACATCAAATTTATTAAAGGATTAAAAAAAACAAAAAACAATTTGAAATGGAAACTTAGTTCTGTTCCTTCAAATAAAATGTTGCACGCCTAAATTAATTATTACTCAAATAATTATTTTGAATATTTAACACATAAATTTTACACAAAATCGTAGGTGTTTATTTATTTGTAAATTTTTAGTTAACTTCTTGTTACTGATAAAAAGGGTGAGAGTATGGTGATATTATCGGTATATACTGCATCCTTAATCTCATTTATTTTTAAGGAATCTCTATTATAATAAGATGATAACTTAATAAGATTTACATATTCTATTACAAATAAAAAAGGGAAATACTTCTTTGAATATATATATATATATATATATATATATATATATGAGATTTATCCAAAACTTGGTAGTAAGGGTTGATTCTATTTGTGATTTCTAAGGTACACTGTATTAATATTGTATGGTCCAGTATGTATAAATAAGCAAATCTTTAAATCACTAAAGGGAGCTCAATGTATAATAAGCTTTTTAGATTATATACAGAGCAATATTTATCATAGAAAGGAAGGGAGAACTCAACACCGTAATTCCATAATAAATTGATTTCGACGAAAATTGGGGCCTATATAAATCAAAGTTGATTTAATATAGCTCCCCAAAATTCAGTCTCATCAGATGGGGATCAATTTACTTTTGAAATTGCACTTCTCAAAAAACAAAAAGTAGAATTTAAAAAATAAATTCAAGCAAAAATAAAAAAAAATTTTTTTAACAATATAAGATTGTCACATGGTGAACAGGAAGTCGAATGAGAAAAAGAGATACATCTCAAGTTTTGGCTTCTTAGGAGTATGGTAGTCAGACAGACAAATAAGGACAATGACAGAAAAAAACAGAATATTATATTAAAATTATAATAAAGAAGTAAATAAAAAAATCAATATTTAAACATTAGAATATAATAGATAATTATAATATATATATATATATATATATTATATATATATATATATATATATATATATATATATATATATATATATATATATAACCCGATAGTAGTACGATTGGGGTACTTACTACTTGCATAAATCCCCAAATAGGTTTGAAGGGGCTCCTTAGTCTTGGTCGGTAACCCATCAACTCAAGGAGAAGTCCGACACAAAAACCTCTGCTGCCTTTTAAGGAAAGGCTAGGGGAGTAAACCCTGAAAATAAATCAGGAGCTGGAGTCCCTTAGATGGTGTGATGCTGAAATCCAGTGCTACCCATTAACTTCTGCGACACTACCGTTGCTAAATTGCTGATTCAGGATGCTGCGCAGAGGACCTCCCGAGGGCAATGAATGATAGGGAAGGATGGCGAGGGATTGTCATGGATATCTGCACTGCCAGCGCGACAGGATCATGATGATGATGACGATGATATATATATATATATATAATATATATATATATATATATATATATATAGTGGCAAAGAGTTATGGGTCTACCGTTGTTTCGATCTCCTCAGAACCCTACCATATACTAAGTTGATACCATTTCTTAGTTAAAGTAAGATAAACGTCTTTCCAATAATAACGGTTGTACGCTTTGTTAATTCATGTTTTTTTCTCTCTCTATTACCGCGTTTATTTATTTCTTAGTTCTTATCTCTGTATTGTTTTTTACTTAATTCTAATTATAAATAAAAGCTCAGGAAAACAGTTAAAATTTAATTCTAATCATATTTTAGGAATTTAATATTAATAATTTGTAGTGTTTTACTATTCTATTACAGTATCTCTCGTATTTAAGATTAATAACTATTCCAAAAGATATATTATGTATTTGTATAAATTACTAATGCCACAGCAACGGAAAAGCAATTGTACACTATATATATAATATATATTATTATATTATATATATATATATATATATATATAAAGAGAAAGCTGAAGTAGATCCGACAATCTGTAATTTTATAAAAAAATTGAAAAATTCAAGGGTACTAATGCAGAATAGCGTGCAAGTGATAAAAGCATCAGAACCACATTTTACGTATAAAAACAATTCGATAAAGTCATCTAATTTGTTTTTATACTTAAAATGTGATTCTAATGCTTTTATCACTTGCGCGCTATTCTGAATTAGTACCTTTGTGTCTTTTCATTTTTCTATAAAATTACACAGACACACACACACACACACACACATATATATATTATATATATATATATATATATATATATATGAGAGTGAGTAAATAAACAATGTGTTTATTTGATATGGCTTTTAGCCGACATTTTTTGGAGGATATGTGCTTAATTGAAGTCATACCTATTTTTTTAAATTATATAGTTAATAATTAATGAATTTTAGGCGGGAATATGTGTTCAAATGTAAAGCTAAACGAATCGAGAAAATGTCAATCCCTGAATAGGTCGAAATGGACATTCAGGGATTGACATTTTCTCGATTTGTTTTGCCTTACATTTGAACACATATGCCCGCCTAAAATTCATTAATTATTAACTAACTAATTTTCAGAATTAGGTATGACTTCAATTAAGCACATATCCTCAAAAAAAAAAATTATATATCATAATCCTTAATCCTTCCTCATTTGAAAATATATGAGATCCACTGTGATTTCCTATGAAATAAATCGTGCACCGACACATAGGCAGAAAGAAGCAGACGTAGTCACGTGCTCTTTGTGCACACGCACAATATGTTAATTGCGGGTGAAATTTATTGAATATCTTCAAAAACATCATTCAAGCTGATCCCTGCGTATAGTGACACACACAGCAAATTCTGCCGGTACGAGGTCAAATGAATCAGCGATTATCATTGCATTGTGTAGCCAATGGCGTTTGATTATTTAGTACAGCGTATCATCATCATAACTGGTTTTCTTTTTTTACAACACGGTGTAACACGAGAATCAAGCAACGGCCATTTTTGGTGCTTACAAGCAAAAATATTTCAGATGATAAGAAGAGTATGGATGATTAAGTCATGCATTTTGTAAATCTTTACACGAAAACATAAATATATTTGTTAATTTAATCTAATTTAAACAAATATGCACGCCTAATTCATTTAATTATAATTAATTAATTAACAAATTAGGTATGACTTTTAATTAAGCACATAATCTCCCAAATACACACACACACACACACACACACATATATAATATATATATATATATATATATATATATTTAAAAAAAAGACATAAAGAGAAGAAAGTATAGAATGGATAAAATAGGATATTTTAATCAATTTTACTTACACGTGTTTCGGCCAGGAGTTTATCCATGTGTACATTATTCAAACTCCTGACCGAAACGCGTGTAAGTAAAATTGATTAAAATATCCTATTTTATCCATTCTATACTTTCTTTTCTTTATTTCTTTTTTCAACATACCGTCGGATTCACTTCCATTTTCATTTTACACAACACACACACACAGACACAGACACAGACACAGACATATATATATATATATATATATATATATATATATATATATATATATGGAGGCGCATTGTTTATTGGTGTAAGTATTTAAGTTTTAATGTAATGGAGTACATTAAATTAGAACGACTTACGAAATTAAATAAGAACGCATATAAAAAGATTACACTAATTTCAATTATATTTTGTTGATTTCTATATGAAATCATTCATAGGATTGATTTTAATACGTCGGAGAATAAAACAATAACAACCTAGTAATAATTTATCAAACCCGGTTTTGTTAAAATCAGTATGCAAATTAACCACACCATATATTATGTAAGTTTTTATTTCTTTGTGGTATATAAGACGATATGCAGGATTTTAAACGTACTAATAACATGTGCTGTTTTGAGGCAAGTCTATTTCAGATTTTCATAGAGAATTAAGATTTATTCTATGTATTAATGATTCTGACTATAAATTAGATACTCATTGATAATCTAAGGCAATTCCTGTGAGTATTGCGACGTTGGCAGTAACGCAGTTTCGGTTACAGAGCGACAGACACCGAATCTCCATTATAAGCAAGTAAAGTTTTTTGAGTAGTCTATTGTCGGTATCAGCCTGACAGCGAGGGAGGTGGAGCGCTACACCTAACGACAGCTCCCCACTTTGCCGCACAGATCAGATTACCTAGTCTGTGCTACTCATGCGCTGAGTTGGTGGGGACCGGTATCGAACCGAGAACCTAGTGATTCTTAGGCGGATGTTCTACCGACTGAGCTAAACCGGTCCCGGTTGTGAGCTGCTTTGTTACCTTCACTCCTTTATTTGTTGAAATTCTGTCGATATTTATTACAGTAATAATCATCATCATCATCATGTCGCAAAATCAGCACGGATATCCATGACAATCTCTCGCCAACCTTCCCTATCATTCATTGTCCTTGGCGCTGGTCAATCTAGGTCTTGTTGAGCGGCCACATTAGCATGTCCATGTGTTGGCTTCCACAGGAGAACGTCGCTTATGAGTTCGTCTTTGCTTCTACGGCAATATCCAGCATGTCTTGTTTGTCTCCCTCGGATAGTTTGTGAGATAGGAGGCAGGAGGCCACACAGCTGCTTCTTTTGGGTGCTGTTTCCAACGACTTGTTCAAGATCTCACGCAACATTCTTGTGCAGCTCCCATCCAGGTTATTCCCAGGCGCCTCGTTTGGTCCAAGTGGTGCAGCCATATAGCAGCACTAATACAACCACAGCTTGGAAGATTGTTGTTTTACCTTGTTGTCAAAAAGATCTCACAAACTTAATAATGTCATTCTTTTGCCAGACTTTGCAACGAAAAGGAAACGCCGGTGACCCTAACTGTCCACATTGACCGAGATTTTGTACTTAGAATTAGAGTCGGTTCGCAGAATCCTCAAGAAGGTTGGCTTGAAAATTCTCACCGGAATTGAAACGTTTGATTCTCTTGAAGTTCTCCTGTAGGCAGTGGTAGTGGTGGGTGTGTGGAAGGGAACCATGCAGATGGCTATTGCGGGACCCACGCCAAAATGCCAGGGTCGTTCCATTTTCCGAACGTTTAAACGACGGGAGACGCTACTTCAAAGATAGAGCCAAAACGCTCCCATCGTCCAAATTGGAAGTGAGTTATAGACTATATACATTCACTTACTGGTTTACAAAAGGCCACGTGAATAACAATTCAGCATTCTTTTTTGTTTTACTGCCATCAATAGACATATAGGACCTGAGGCTTGTATGCTACACTAGAATATATATATATATATATATATATATATATATATATATATATATATATATATATATATATATAAAATGTTTTTCTGGTTCCAACGGGAGAAAATTTAATATTTTATAAAAAAGAAGAAGGTCCGCTAAATATATTATGTTCTCAGAAAATTGTTTAGATTCTTTTTATCTTACATAGCGAGACACGTGTTTCTGATCTGTTGTCTTCTTCAGGCATTGAGTTATTATTTTGGCAGAATATGTCCGATATTTGATGTGTGTGTTTCTGCAACTTTTCTATTATAATGGATGTGTAATAACGGTTGAACGCTACGTTATTTTTTTCAATCCTTGCGTGCGATTTGCGCGTAACTTATATATATAATATATTATATATATATATATATATTGTAGTGACTTATATATATATATATATATATATATATATATATATATATATATATATATATATATTGTAGTGTGAATAGTGCAATTTTTGGAGGCGCATGGTGTAATGGTTTGAATCGTAAGAAAGGATTCGTCGACCCAAGTTCAAACACAACACACACACACACACACAACAACACACACACACACAACACATATATATATATATATATATATATATATATATATATATATATAGTGGGGAAATGGAAATCAATCCGATTGATATGTTGAAAGAAAATTGGACAAAAATATATATTACTTAAGTACGGATGAAATTTTTTCAAACACTTGTTTCGACCAAAATTCGCTTCCATACACAGTCTTATATTTTTGAATTACTTCAAATACGAAATAAAATAAAACAATAGAAAACAAAATATCACATATGCAAAGTGAAGTTCATCTTCTGGACAGAGTGATTTGTTTAAAAAATGATAATCAAAATACCTGATGTGCGGCCACTTACCCCCTATCAAACAAACCATCGAATTAAGAAGAATAAGACATGCTGGACATGTAAGAGAAGCAAGGACAGACTCATGAGAGACGTTGTGGATATCTACGCATGGACACACCAGGGAGGGCCGACCAGTAAATATATATATTGATCAGCTCTGAATGGAAGTTGGATGTCGTGAGTAGGACTTGCTAAGAATGAAAAACCGATAGTGACGATTGAATAACTTGTTACGAGTGAGAGAGAGAGAGAGACAGAGACAGAGACAGAGACAGAGAGAGACAGATATATGAGAATCCGTGCTCTCAGCGTGTCCTGCAAAAAACTACATCAATCAACGCTGCACGGGTTCTGGGCACTGTGCGGAGAACCTCCCAGTTTGGAGAGAGAGAGAGAGAGAGAGAAATATATATATATATATATATATATATATATATAGAGAGAGAGAGAGAGAGGGGAGAGAAGAGAGAGGGAGAGAGAGAATGAATATCTGTGCTACCAACACGACCTATAATATATATATATATATATATATATTATATATATATATATATTAACATTACAGTGGTGCAAGCAGGGAAAATAAATCGGTGAGTTGTCGATTGTGTCTGCATATGTCTAATTGGTTTTTAATGCCCTAGGGAAGGAGTAGGTGCTGCCTTGGGGTGGAGACGGTTCCCTGAAGCTATGTAAGTGGGGGGGGGCAGAGAAATTACATAACACTGTGCTCTCTGGTATTGCCAAGAAAGGAAAGTGTGAAAAGAAGTGTGAAAATAAAGAAATAGATATTAATAGAGGAACTGTCTATTCTCTTTCCCACACTCTCTTTCTTCTCTCTCCTCTCTCTCTCTCTCTCTCTCTCTCTCTCCTCTCTGCTCTCTCTCTCTCTCTCTATATATATAATATATAATATATTTGAGTTGGGGTAGTGTGAACTTGGTATCAACACCTCTCACTCTCTCTCTCTCTCTCTCTCTCTATATATATAATATATATATATATATATATATATATAATATATTGAGTTGGGGTAGTGTGAACATGGAATCAACAAACCTGATTATTGACAGTTTCTCGCCTATTATATCTTCAGTCCAAATCGGGAATTTTGCCATTTGTACTGGAGATCGCATAGGCGAGGAACTATCAGTAACAGGCGTTGACTCCATGGTCCACGCTACTTAACTAAATTATAAACGCTCTAGCAATGATATTGACCATTGTCTGTTTGCCAGAGGTTGTTATATATATATAATATATTATATAATATTATATATATATATAATATACTAGCAAATATATGCACCCTCCGGGTGCAAGTATTTTAGTTAAATTTTATAATAAATATGATATTAAATTAGAAAAGGCTAAGGAAACTGAATAATGTAGATAAAAAGATTTTGAACAGAGGGGTATGATTGAAAAATAGAACAACTTGAAACTAACTCTTCCATCATTTTCCGTTACTCCCGTCTTTCATTGGTAAATTTTCCTAATTAAACTGTTTAGTTAAAATAGGAAGTAAAGAATAATATTACAGTTATTTTCTTCTTGTTAAGGGATTTCTTTTAAGATTTATTGAGGAGATTTTTGCTCATATTCAATAAAATAAAAGCAAACAATTAGAAATCAATAATACTAAGCATATATTTATTAAAATCAATTTTTTAAGATCAATATGCAAATTAGCCTTCCCATTCATAACTGTAATCTCTATTTTGTTGTATATATAAATACAATTGCATGTTATTAGTACGTAGATATGGACAACAGTGTAAGTAATGTAAAACAATTTTATTAATAATTGAGTTTGAAATAAAACTAAAATCATGGAGAATATGATGTAAATAACTAAAGTAATTGTGACTTGTATAGTAATATAGTTTCGGTTACAGACTGACAAACCCACAATCTCCATTATAATAAGATATATATATATATATATATATATATATGACACCCAACCGATCGGATTTCAATTCCGGCTGTAGGTAGCTTACAAAATGTCTAGCCACACTGAAGAGACTTGATAAGTCGAAATACGTGTCTGTGGATGACCCTATATATAACAACCTTTTTGCACAAGCATTGTATGACACATGGTCAATTTCTTAAACGGTTTTTAACAGATTTTAAATCAGAATTTTCTAGACTCTTCATAGGTCACCATTACTAAGGGTCTTGTCCGCCCTACTATTTTACCTGTGGTTGGCGGGGAATATATATCTTTCACTAGGGTATTAACGCTATGTGAACTGTAAACTGGCTCGTCCAGGACTTGAACTTGAGTCTCCGTGTCCATTTCCTATGATAATAACCAATACACAACGCGCCTCCACACTGTCCTCTATAGACAATCAAGCTATTTGATGTAAAACTACCACATTCATTAGATGCAAAGGTTTTTTTTAAAACATTTCTTCTTCACAGGTTTTGAGAGAGAGAGAGAGAGAGAGAGAGAGAGAGAGAGAGAGAGAGAGAGAGAGATGTAAGGAAACAGAAAGGGAGCAAAGAGGAATGGCAGTGAGAAACGTTAAGAGATAGAATGGTAAAGATAGCCAGAGAGAGAGAGAGAGAGAGAGAGAGAGAGAGAGAGAGAGAGAGAGAGAGAGAGAGAGATTTGATTTGCTTTCTTTGTTTACTAGTATATCAACCTTCCTGGGTTATTTAATGCAAAAGCCATCCTTGTCGAAGAGCAGTAGTGGGACTATTTTCTCCATAGTTCGAGGTATGATGACGTTTGTATTTTTTAGGGTATTAGTCCAAAAGTGAACGTAATAGCTTTACTGGAGTTCGAACTCGCTTACGACAATGTCACATTGCTGCACGTTAGCCATTACACTCCCTGAAATAAGTTTGTATTTACAATTCAGCATCGTCTACTGAAGCCACATGTTGTAAAATAAGTAAAGTCGGTATCAGCCGGACAGAGAGGGAGTCTATCCCCTTTTCACAAACGCTAGACGAGATGTAAAAAAACGATGGATGAGTTCCAGGAGAGCCAACGGCTATCTGCACTGATATTAGTAGGATTAGGGTACTACTCATATAAATTCAGAAATGGGATAGATGGGGTTCCTTAGCCTTGGCGGCTATCCATGTAGGACAAGTTTGTTTGTTTATTGATTTTAACGGCATATCAACCCATCTAGGGTTATGTCATGCCTAACGGTTAGGAAGTTATACAATTCGTGTATTTATATTTATACTTTTTAGTAATTGGTTTTAACAATGAGTTAGCATTATTGGGGATTATTTTGTATGGTATTGATTTGTTTCATGTCTATATTCTATGGTATAATTTTATTTCCCTAAAAAAAGAGAGAGAATATCCTCCATGTTGACATTTTGAAACAGATCTTTCATACTGTTTGCTTTAAAATAATGGTTTCTGATGTGAGCAAGAAACCTGCATTCCATGAATAAGTGTTTAACTGTCAAAGGTTTTTGACATGTTCCACGTTGTGGTTGTTGTTCTTGCGTGAGTATATAGGAGTGCGTTAGTCTTGTATGACCAATGCGTAATCGGGACACAATGGTTTGTTCCTTTCTAGACTTCCTTAAATTTGGTATCCAGCCTGAAAGTCTGTTATAAAACCTCCGCTGTTTTGGGCACACTTTTTGATCTATTCGAAGTCTACGTCGCTAAATGCCGACAAGAACGCCCCATTAAAAGGAAACCTCGTGAAGAATGATAGGTGTAAAGTGTTATAAATTGTCGTAAACGACAATCAAGTGTCAGCTGTTGTATTAGAAAGGGTTTATTGACAGCTGAGCTCAGTCTCGGGTCTGACGGAGGGGTGTACAGAGACCTGGGGGTGGGGATGAATTATGCGCTTCTGTTTATTGTTATGCGCGAATAATATTTCATAAATTCATTGCAATGTGACCAAATATTTCAACGGCGATTCAAGATAAAGAAAAAGAAAGAAAGAAATGAAGGAAGAAAAGAATGAAGAAAGAACAAAAAGTAAGAAAGAAAAGAAAGAAGAAGGAAAGAAGGAATAGAGAGAAAGATGAAAGGAAGGATGAAAGGAAGTAAGAGAGACAGAAAGGAAGGAATGATTGAAGAAAGAAAGAAAGTAAGAAAGAAGTAAGAAAGAAAAGATAGAAGTTAGAAAGAAAAGAAAGATTGAAGAAAGAAAGAAAGGAAGAAAGAAAGAAAGAAAGAAAGAAAGAAAAGAGAGAAGGATGAAAGGAAGGATGAAATTAAGGAAGGAAGACAGAAAGGAAGAAATAAATAAAGAAAGAAAGAAAGAAAGAAAAGAAGAAAAAGGGTTGAAGTAATTTTTATATTCAAATTTTTAGACTTCGCATGTGTCTTTTGACATAATATATATATATATATATATATATATATATATATATATATATATATATATATATATTATATATAATATATATATATATGTGTGTGTGTGTGTGTGTGTGTGTGTGTATGTGTGTATGTGTGTGTGTGTGTGTTTAGGTTAAAAATAAAAGAACTGGGTTTTTTGAAGCATCAGAGAGTAGTGCAATTAATAATATAAATGGATTAATACTAAAGAAATACAGTGGACTTACCGATTTCGTCTCGACTTATTGTGTGTTAATGTAAGATTCATATAGAATCTAGTTAGTTGCTGGCTTCTTGTTCAGAAAGTATGGTAACTAATATTTTTTAAAAATGTACTTAATTGATTTTTATTAGAATATAATTTGGAAAATTATTTACTAAAACAAAACTAATAAGTGGTCTTATGATTTAAATCCAAGAAGTTTTGTGGTATCGAAAGAAATTGTTATAACGGATTGGATAATTCTTAAATTGTAGAGTCATCGGTAATCAAATTTATATATTTTTGTATTTTGGGTTATTGGAGGGGATAGGTATAGGTGTAAACTTTTTTTCTTGGTATTTTGTGTGGGTAGTGTTTGGGGGAATAAGTTAATTCAGGGTATATATACTGAATGAAGGAGGCATGTAATTTCAAAGAAAACATTTTTTTTTATTTCAAAGGAAAAACGTCTAGACTTAGAAACTAAAATTCATACAAACTATTTAAAAGACAGAAAGGGTAATAAAAATAATTGCAAACCAGAAAAGGATATATAAAATGTAGCTACCTATAACTCTTTTAGTTCTCCTGAAGAAGTTGTAGCTTGAACACCGAAACCCTGAGAGAGAGAAACATTTTTTCTATCACTATATATATATATATATACCAAACTTATTGGTAAATCCTCGCGGTGAGAAAAAACCCAGCAAATAGTTTGATTGTAAAAATATACTACCAAACATCAACCGTGGAGAAAAAAATGTTTGGATAAAAGAAAAGACAAAGATAATCGTACCAACAAAAAATAATCTATTGGTACAATATTTTGGCGAAAAGAAAAAACAATTTATATGCATATATATATATATATATATATATATATATATATATATATATATATATATATATATATATATATAATATATATATTAATATAAAACCGCCAGAAGACTAAAGCTAATAAGTAAAAAGTGCTCAATACCTAAGTAGAGCAAATAATAAAGATAAATCTAATGAGTCAGACGAACCTACTTCAGGGCTGAGTCAGATCTCAGCCCTGAAGAGCATTAAGCGAAACTTTTAGTAGGTTCGTATGACTCATTAGATTTATCTGTATATATATATATATATATATATATATATATATATATATATATATAATGTGTATGTGTTTGCGTGTGTGTGTGTGTGTAAAAGTGAAAAGAAAAACAATAAATAATAAAAATGGGAAAATCACACCATTACTGGTGTGATTTTCCCGTTTTGTGAGTGTGAAGTATTAAAAACAAAAAAACAACAATAGAACTGAAGAGATAATATGGCAAAATAAATTCATATTCTAAATAAGGTATATATCCATTTATTTATTTATTTATTTATTTATAATACTCTGTATATTTAAAAATATATATATGCGCAAATATTTATATGTACGTTGGAGCTCTGCTAAAAATAGCTGTCACTGATGAGACGTAAACGTCGAAACACGGTGTCTGTGGATGACTGTTATATGCTCCCAGAACCCGGTAGAGCTCTACAGAGAAAAATTTAACGAACTTTCACCGGTTTAGGGTAAGGCATTACTCGTCTGTTGTTTACAGACTCGAGTTCTCTATATTTCTCAGTTCTCCGATTAAAATCAATGCACCGGTTTGCTTTTAATAAATGAAGAAAATCAAGATTGCTTTCTGATTGGTTAAAAAATAAGACACGTAAATCTGTTGATAAGCTGTGCAACGATTGGATGAAAAAGAAATTTTGGGAAAAAAATTGAAGAAACGAGAGGAAAAGAAAACTAATTTAATTTTTTTTAAGGAAACTCACTTACTCAAAGATCTCAATGCGAAACATGAAAAGAACGTTGTAAAAATTTACCTCTGAAAAATAAAAGCTTAGATTAAAAAAATATTGTTATAGAATAAAAATATACTGACGGAAAATAAAATTACAGCATATTGGATGCGACCACAAACTATCTAACCTGAAGGATTAATTTAGAATTTTGAAACTTAAAATTTAAATGAATATGTGAATACTTCTAAAAGACTTGCTAGATGTATGCACAGCTGAGCAACTTAAATTAATAATGTGATGTCTAGACGTCTAGATTATTGTCTAGATGTGTGCACAGCTGAGCAACTTATACAATAAAGTGATGTCTAGACGTTTAGATTACTTTCTAGATGTATGTACAGCTGAGCAACTTATATAATAAAGTGATGTCTAGAGGTCTAGATTACTTTCTAGATGTGTGCACAGCTGCGCAACTTATATAATAAAGTGATGTCTAGACGTCTAGATTACTTTCTAGATGTGTGCACAGCTGAGCAACTTATATATAAAGTGATGTCTAGACGTCTAGATTACTTTCTAGATGTGTGCACAGCTGAGCAACTTATATAATAAAGTAATGTCTAGACGTCTGGATTACTTTCTAGATGTGCACAGCTGAGCAACTTATATAATAGAGGGATGTCTAGACGTCTAGATTTATGTCTAGATGTGAGCACAGCTAAGTAACTTACATAATAAAGTGATGATATCTAGGCATCTATATTACTGCCTTGATATGTGCACATCTAAACAACTTATATATTAAAACGAGGATGTCTAAATCATTGTCCAAACGTGTGTACATCTGTGCAGCTTATATAATAACGGGATGATGTCTAAATGTCTAGATTATTGTCTAGATATATGCACAGCTGAGCAACTTACATAATAATGTGATGATGACTATACATTTAGATTAATGTTTAGATGTGTGCATTGCTGAGAAACTCATATATTTTATTATAATGGAGATTATGTAACAGTCTGTCTGTAACAGAAACAACGTCATCACTGACGTCACGATTTCCTTAGTTATTCAAGTTATAATCTCAACGATTATGAAATAGTTATTATTCAATCTTAATTAACATCTTATTTATTAATTATGTTTCTATTAAAGTCTAGCTGAGTTAGATTTGCCGCAAAACTTCCCATATTATTAATGCATTCAAAGTCCTAAAATATGTGTTATATATCTCTAAGAAATTAAGATTTGCATAAAATATGGTGGGAATAATGTGCATAATGATTTTTACAAAACTGGGTTTGATAAATAATTATATACTGTTACTGATTTCTAATACTATCATGTTATTCTAAAATATATTAAAAACAATCCTATATGTTACAATTTATGTGGAAGCATAAATTGTTGACAGACCCTGTAGTGAGAATTCGAAGGGGCCAGTGTAAAATTACCTAGACTGTTGGTAACCTTGACCCCTAGAGGCGCGAATCTCACGTGTCACGTGATTAGTTAGTTTAGAGAATCAGTTTCGACCGGACATTGATACAAGACAGACGTGTCACTGCTGAGGTCGATTCTCATCCTCGCGGCGAATAAGAACATGAGCTAGACTAAATAAAAGGTTAATCAAGAAAAAATGTCTTGTGAATTTAATTAATCTCAATGACTAAAATCAGCCCAAGAAAAGAAGCCCTTAGTTAAAAAGAAGAAGCAGTTAGAACATAGCAACTAGAGGACAAGATAACAGCCAGACAAGAAGTTAGCATCAGAAATAAAACAGAAATAAAGCAACTTTAATCTCTGTCTGTCTCTCTCTATCACCCGAGTTTCCTCTCTCGATTGTATACCCGATGTTGGGTATACAACATCTATTAATAATGGAAATTCGCTTCCGGTTATTGTCTGTAACAAAAACTACGTCACTGTTTACGTCACACTACCTAAAACCGTCATAACTTAGAATAAATACACTCAAAATTTGAGCATGCAATGTTAGACAGTCCTCGTTGTTTTTTTAAACAAGTTTTAATAAATACATACCTGACATTATCTATCTATATATAGTTTGTTTTATTTTAATATATATTTAAAGTTATCAGAACTAAGTTTCCATTTCAAATCTTTTATTTTTTACTCCTTTAATAAATTTATTTTATTTTTTAGTCCTTTAATAAATTTGATGATTATACATTACTTATAATACAAACTCTCTGATATTAAATTTTCAACTCCCATTCACTCAGGCAATATTTATTTTACGTCACCCAGAGGGCGTTTTTAATTTTGCTAGTATATGTAATGTTATATAGAAATTAATTAAAATAACATCAAAATAAGTGTAATATGTTATATCCGTTCTAATTTAGTTTTGTTAGTCTTTCTAATTTAGTATATTTCCTTATATTAAATCTTAAGTACTTACGCCCAGAGGGCGTGTATTCTTGCTAGTTAAGATTATGATGTACAGACGTCTTCATTACTGTGGGCACAATTGTGTAACTTATATAATATAGTCATGATTAATGTCTAGATGTGGGCACACACACACACACACACACACACACACACATACACACACACATATATATATGTATATATATTTATATATATATATAATATATATTATATATTTGAGTAGTATGTACATGAAGGCAACGGCCTTTGATAACTGACAATTTATCGCCTAGCATACTATATATATATATATAATATATATATATATATATATATATATATATAATATATGAAGAAACAACAGTTTTGGATATATCCGATGAAATGTGAAAAATATAAATGGAAAGTTTGATAAACCAACACAAACAATTAATTCAATTAATATTTCGTCTTTGTTCATTAAAAGACTAAATCATTTAATGAATAAAGACGAAATATTAATTGAATCAGTGGTTCATATTAATATATATATATATATATATATATATAGTGTGTGTGTGTGTGTGTGTGTGTGGGTGTGTGTGTGTGTGTGTGTGTGTGTTGTTTTGTAGTATCAAAATAACAAACAACTAACTATAATATAATCATCAAATACAACAGGAAATTAGTACTATTTGATAAAGAGATAACATGGAAAAAAAGGCTATCAAGACAAATTTTACGTTACGATGGGAAGCTATGAGAGCTGTGAAACCTATGAGCTAGTAGGAACATACATATAAAACACTACCACATATAATAAATAAATAAGACACAGGGCTATACGGAGATTACGGCCTCTCTCTCTCTCTCTCTCTCTCTCTCTATATATATTATATATATATATATATATAATATTATATAATATGATAAATATATATTAGTTTTGGTATATATTTTAATTCCATAGATGCTTATCTATTTATTATTGCTCTATCACAGATATTGAGCACCCCTAATAATACAGTATATATTGGCTCACTACTGTCTTATCAAGTGAGACAGTGTTAAGCATACACTGTGGTTATATATATATATATATTATATATATTATATATATATATATATATACTTTTCACCTTGATAGACTTCTGCTCAGAGCAAATGCGTCTGTCAGTCCCTTGAGAGACTCAAATGCGAAACTTCCCTCCTGATTTCTCGTCTTTTCTTGCCACCCTGCCTGTCCCCGCCCACCAAGTCATTGAATCCATTCTGACGTTGATTACCTGTGAACGACTTTCCGAAACAACAAACTCTTACCACAATTTTTTGTTTTACCAAAAAGAATAATTTCTACAACTTTGCAGTGCAATCTTGTAAACAACAGGACAAGAAACATTGAAATCCCAGCAAGGTGAGAGAGGATGCTCGGTCCAAAAAGATAACGTTATGATTAAATGATTGTTTGGTTCGGGCCTCTTCGAAAAATCATCTAAAAATTAAACAGCATTATAAAATAACGTTAAAATTATACTGCCATTTTTTGGTGTTTCTTGCTAAAAGTAAACAAATGAATAACGGAAGCTTTTCTTTTCATTTTTTTTTTCATATTAAATCTACATTTTTACTGATTCAAAGTTGTAGTAAATATTTCATTGTACAGGATAAACAATCATTTATTTAATCGTTTTTTAATTATACAATTTTTATTTCGGGAGTTTCTGTAATCTAACGTTATTTATTTATAAAATATAATTTTAATGATAGTATCTATTGCGCGTTATTCTGTATTTGCAGCAAAATCAGAACTATAATTTGACTTTATTTTTAACTTTTACGCATATTAAAAATTCTATTTAAAAAAAGTATGTTTCATTTTTTTTTTTTTTTGCATTTAGTATTCTTTTCTTTTTGTAATGTTTTCAAGTCAGTGCACTTTTTGGTTCAAGTGAGGGCCAATGTGGAGTTTTGCATGTCACAGGACCAGTTAGTACCCGGGTCAAGGACTGCTCAGCCACCACAATTCTGTCCTCAGGCATTACGGGTCGCTACTTACAACTAACAAGTGGCTCCATTGGGAAAGGGATTACCCCTCTGCAGAGGGTTGATACCTCCTCCAAATGGAGACACTGCAGAGGGGTAATACGGCGTATAATACAGCCCCCAGCTGACAGGGTTGGTAAGGATTCAATAGCATATATCACTCTACGGCCAACGCGTGTTATTAGATTCGGTCGTAAAGATATTGATTCAATAGCTTATATCTCTCTATGGTCAATATGTATTATTAAGTCCGGCTATAATCTCTCTCCAGATAATAACGTATCATTTTATTTGACTGTAAACAAACTGTTCCAATAGTGTATACCTCTCTACGGCCAATAGGTATTACCAGATTCGGTTACAAAACGGACTGATGCAATAGTGTATATCTCTCTCCAGATAATGGACTCTGACCCAAAGCGGTAGTACCTGTTAGCGTCCCATCTATGAGTCAAATTGATTAGTTTAAAAATCATTCTTATTCCGTAAAAATGTTGGCAAAAACAGAAACCTCTAAAAGAACAGCTACACAAAAAATGAAATTATTAACAATGAGTTTTTCTGGGCATAAAATAACTCGAGATGATTTTAAATGCCGTTAAAATCAATCAATCAGACCATATACGGCCAATAGGTATCGGTCGATTCGGTGATAAAAAGACTGATTCAATAGAGTATATTTCGCTACGGCCAATAAGTATTATTCTATTCTGTATGAAATAGACTGATTCAATTACGCATATCTCTCTATGGCCAATCATTAAATTCATTCTTAAACAATTTGATTCAATAGCGCATATTAATATACTGCCAATAAGTATTATTAGATTCCATCTTAAACAGACTGATTTAATAACGCATGTTTCTCTCTGGCCAATAAGGATTATCAGATTCGGTCTTTTTGGCATCCTTCCGTCTGCTACAGACGATGGCGTAGTGTCCAATTAAAAAAAATGCATCTGCACGAGTGGCTGAACAGGCCAATTTTTGAATGTCAATCTCTGGTGCAGGGACTGCAATCAAAAAGTGATGCTTGCTGGAGTTGCTGTTGTCTCTCCCTCCTTCTGGCTCTCTTTTCTGTGGCGGCTTCTCTCCTTTCTCTTTCACTTCTTTTCGTGGCTTGTTTGACAAGGAGACGCCAGGCTGCTCAGTTTTCTGCACCAACTTCACATGTGTTGGTGTTGATGTGGCATGTCTTCATGCCACATCTTGAAGAGGATTATTAGAGTCGGTCTTACACAGACTAATTCAAATAGCGCATATCTCTCTACGGCCAATAGTTATTATTAAATTCGATCTTACACAGACTAATTCAATAGCGCATATTCTCTCGGCCAATAGTTATTATTAAACTCTTACACAGACTAGATCTATAATTCAATATTATAGTTATTAAAATTCGATCTTACACAGACAAATTATTATTAAATCCGATCTTACACAGACTAATTCAATAGCGCATATCTCTACGGCCAATAGTTATTATTAAATTCGATCTTACACAGACTAATTCAATAGCGCATATCTCTACGGCCAATAGTTATTATTAAATTCGATCTTACACAGACTAATTCAATAGCGCATATCTCTATACGGCCAATAGTTATTATTAAATTCGGTATTACACAGTCTAATTCAATAGCGCATATATCTCTATGGCCAATAGATTTTGCCAAGCGGACCTCTAATGGGTTAATAACTACAAATTCAGGCACTCTAAATTGTTTACTAAGTAAAATTATATCACGATTCTCTTTTGCAGTGTCCCCCGTGGAAGGCGCAAAGTCTGGCCTGTGACGTCAGAACAGTTTGATCATTTGTAAATCAGTCAGCGAGTCGGTCTCAGAGGTAAAAATTGCGTGCGAGAATGTGTCTCGGGCTAGAAAGTCGGAAATATCCCATTTAAATAAAAGTGTGTATTTGTGTGTATGTGTGTGTGAGGGGGGATGGGGGCGAGAGTGGTGGAGAGAAAGCGTTTGTTTTAGAAATTTTATTTTTGGCTCGCGTCTCATAAAAGTCAGAAACGCGAGCTGCAGACGAAATGTTGCTCCCGCAAGCCACAGTTGTTGAGGTCCGTTCATTTTGTTTTTATGAGCCAAAGTTGGCTCTTTCTAAAGAATCGGTATCACCCTCATCTCTATTCTCTCTCTCTCTCTCTCTCTCTCTCTCTCTCTCTCTCTCTCTCTCGTCCATTCTTCCTTTTCTGGCTGTATGTTCTCCTTGGAGCTGTTCTTCTCGAGGACTATTCCAGAGAACAAACATGAAAGTATAGAATCAGGAATACCAAACCTTTTTACAACCGAATTTAGATTGGATACGCTAAGGCGTCTTCGGATCGTTCGGCTAGAGTTACTAACCACAAGACATGTCTGATTTTTGAGAAGAGGTAACAAAGGCGGTCGTAATGGTAGTCATGAGAAAGAAAAAATAAAGACTAAGAAAGGATTTAAGGGAAAAGAAAGAAAGAAAAAGAAGAAAACGAAAAAAATGAAGAAAAAAAACACAGAAAGAAAAGAGAGAGAGAGAGAGAGAGAGAGAGAGAGAGAGAGAGAGACAGACAGACAGACAGACAGACAGACAGACAGAGACAGAGAGAATTTAAAGAACAAAGGAAAGAAGAAAAAAAGGAAGAAAGAAAGAACAAAGAAATAAAATGAAAAAAAAGAAAAAAGGTGAAAGACAGTAAGAGAAAAGAGGAAAAGAAAAGATAGGGAAGAAAAAAAAGAAGAAAACAGAGAAAGAAAAGAAAGAAGATAGAAAGAAACAAAACAAGAAACACATAAAAAGAAAAGAAAAAACACAAAGAAAGTAAAGAGATAGATAGATAGATAGATAGATAGATGGTCAAAGGGAAAGATGCAGTGGATGTAGAGAAGAAAGAGAAGGAGGGGGAATGAAAAAGTAGAGATATAGAAAGGAATTAAAATAATAGATAGATAGATAGATAGATAGAGAGAGAGAGAGAGAGAGAGAGAGAGAGAGAGAGAGAGAGAAGAGAGAGAGAGAGAAGAGGGGAAATATATGAAAACGAGGAAGTGACGAGAGAAGAAAGAAAAGGGAGAGGGATGAAAAAGAAGAGATAGAGAAGAATGAAAAGGAGCGAGAGAGAGAGAGAGAGAGAGAGAGAGAGAGAGAGAGAGAGAGAGAGAGAGAGAGAGAGAACAAAGAACAAAGGAAAGAAACAAATGAGATCAAAAAGAGAAAAAACGGAGAAAGAAAGAAAGAATGAACAAAAAAAAAGTAAAAAGGAGAAGAGAAGAGAAAAGAGAGAAAGAAAAAGAAATTAGAAAGAAAAAGAAAAGGAAAGAAAGGAAAAGAGGAAGGGAAAGAAAACAGAAAGAATCAAAGAAACAAAAACAAAGAAAGAAAAGGGGTAAGAAGTGAAAAAGATAGGAAAAAGAAGAAAGAAAGAAAAGACAGAAAGGAAGGAAGAACAAAAATAAAAAATCTATTCTCTGAATGTTTGAGATGAGGCTTGATGATTAGTATTATTATTAAGGTTCCCGAGTTCGAGAAGGTTCCCGAGTCCGACCAGAAATACCTGAAGAAGGCCAGAGGTCATATCGGCCGAAACGTTGTACGGATAACAATGAAGATGAGAACAATAGTCTGAATAATGCAGATAATACCAAAGGAGATCCAATCTAACTGTCTGTCTGTCTGTCTCCATTATATACCCAAGAACTCTCCTCCTTTTAAATACCGATGTTTTATATATTTAAGGGCTATATAACAAAATAAATAAAATAAAACGATAAAAATCAAATTAAAAAAACGAAAAATAAGTTTGAAAGAAAAAGACTGTAGCTATTTTGGTTGGATGGTTGGATTTTACGTAACGCCAACCCTTATTGGGTTATTTTTGGCCAAGGACGTTTTGTTTCTTGACTGGCATTCAAGATTTTTTTCAAACTCTATTTCTCAAACTTAATTTTTGTAAATACATTTTTTCTATTCACAGGACTCTAAACGCTACTACATTTCAGGGTCAGAGTGGACCTGGGAGTATTGGTGTTGAAAGGGTACTCATATATACAAGGTGTGTCATAAAAGTATCGAGATTGAAGCTGTATTTACTAAGATATAAATGAAGAATGAATGGAATGTTAATCTTTTCAGAATACAAGGAGTGTCAAAAGTACAAAATATCTCGATACATTTTTTGACACACCTTATATATATATATATATATATATATAGCTTTTTACTTTTTTAAAGTTTTCAACATTCAGACACCTTCATTTAAGATTCAGTTTGTGACTTACCATCAAAAGACAACTAAGGACAATTTTAAAAATTATTTTTTTACTTAACATTTTTCAGCTTAATTTCAAAGAAAAAAATAGCACAGTTCTAAGTGTCAATCATTTGTAGGTAGCAGGTTCACTCCTGGTCAAGGAAGATAATAACATAGAATACTGAACTCAGCTTAACTCTTGTATCCGGTCATGGTTAATGGAATGTGAACAATCTACCTTCGTGGATTGAATAAAGGGTTCGGTTCGAAGTTGCGTGATGTTTCTCGATTACGCTATAAAAAGCAAGAAGGTTCCCGATTTCGACAAGAAGGTTCCCGATTTCGAAGAAAAGGTTCCCAAGTTCGAGAAGGTTTCCGAGTTCGACAAAAACACATGAAGAAGGTTAGAGGGCACATCGACCGAAACTTTATATATATATATATATATATATATATATATATATATATATATATATATATATATTCCCCCCTCCGCACGAGCAGGATGCGACACAAGGTCAATTTCTTAAGCGGAGTTCAACAGGTTTGAATTCAGAGTTTTCCTTCTCCTAGACTGGTTAAAGAGCCCAGTCTGTCCTACTATTTACCCATAGCTGAAGAGAGAGTAGGATTCATACATTTCCAGTGGTATTAGCGCTATGTGAAATCAGTTACCGCCCAGGATTTGAACTCGGGGGCGACGGGTCCATTTCCCATAACTATTACACCACGCGCTTCCTAAACATGAAACTTTGTGAATATAACAATA
>CM042145.1:129141037-129143537 GCA_023376005.1 Doryteuthis pealeii | reverse complement strand
TTGGGTATCAGTCCGGCATCTTAACCATTAGGCTGTCTTCACTTACAGAATGGGATGGGGATTTTAACTGTTTAATACATACATCGCTTTGTGTGTAAAGGCCGGCACAGAGTGCTCCATTCCTTATGTAGAAGAGCGTTGAATTTATGCTTGAGTTGGCGGCCGTCAGCGAGAACCCCCACCACAGAGTGCTCAACCCTAGGGGATAGGGAGCATATATAGGGTCATCCGCAGACACGTGTTTCGACTTATCATATCTTTTCAGTGTGGCTAGACATTTTGTAAACTATCTACATATTGTAAGCTACATATATATATATATATATATATATATATATATATATATATATATATATATATACAGGGTGTTCGGGATAAATTTGATATACTTATATTTGGTTATTTTTATCCGTAGGTTGGAGATATTGACGAACACTACGAATAATTTAAAAGCTTGGACACTTTTTTTTATTCCTATACGTGATGACAGATAGAATGGATGACTGGAACCCACCTAAATCATGGAAGAAAATAACTTGTATCATGATGATCTGCACCTGCAATTAAAACAAGGAGATTATGGTTGCTGTCCAATGCTCCCTGAACACTGTAAAAACAATCAGGCATGAACTGGAGAATTGCAATGGAGACTACAAGGTTGTGGCTAGAAGAAAGCAACATAACAGACGTTCTGATTGCGTTCGTACAGCAGAAATCCTCGAAAATCAGCAGAAAAAGTGTTGCGCGACCCTGGTATTGGAATTCGGGCTTTGTCACAGGAATTAAATGTTTCAACCTCTACCATGAAGCTTGGACTCAAGGAAGACATTTGCTACTACTCATACAAGCGTCGCTGAGGTCAACAGCTCCCATAAAATGCCCGTGAAAATCGTCTGATAAAGGCGAAACAACTTCTGAGCAAAGTGAAACATCCTGCTGAACCACAAACAATCTGGCTCTTTCCCGATGAGAAAAACTTTTGCCAAGATCAAAAGCACAACACGCAGAATAACAAATGGCTTGCTTACAGTTCAAAGGATACTCCTCCTGTCATGCAGACTAAATTTCCCCAAACTGGGATGGCATTCGGATGTGTGTCCTATGAGGGTGATGTGATGCATCCGCATTTTTTCAGAGAGGGTCTCAGGTTGAATTCAGATGCCTACGTGGAGTTGCTAAATACTGTAGACAAGCCCTGGATAACAACGGTAGCCAATGGTAGGCCATATGTATGGCAGCAGGATTCGGTCCCCTGCCCCACCTCTGAGAAAAGTGAAAAATGGTTGTCGGCGAATTTTTACGACTACACAAGTCCCAATGTTTGGCCAATGAACTTCCCAGATCTTAACCCCATGGATTTTTATGTATGGGACGATGTTGAGAAAGACACTAATCACCGTGCCAGTACTACAAAAGCCCAGTAAATCGACAAAGCTAAGGTAGTTTTTGAGACTCTTCCCAGCTTGTAACATCAGCTTGCTCCAGGTTCCGGAGTAGAATTGAGGCTGTGATCGACGCTAATGGCGGTTATTTTGAGTGAACTTGTTGACAGTAGTGTAATTTCCGTGCCTGTTGAATTTCTTTACAATCCATTAAGTTTAGTAGTTACCAAGCATTTTTTCTTTTTCCTCATAAAACTGTCAAATTTATCTCGAACGCCCTATATATATATATATATATATATATATATATATATACCAAACTTGTTGGTAAATCCTCGCGGTGAGAAAAAAAACCAGCAAATAGTTTGATTGTAAAAATATACTACCAAACATCAACCGGGAAGAAAAAAATTTTGGAAAAAAGAAAAGACCAAGATAATCGTACCAACAAAAAATAATCTATTGGTACAATATTTTGGCCAAAAGAAAAAACAATTTATATGCATATATATATATAAGATATATATATATTCATACAAAACCGCCAGGAGACTAAAGCTAATAAGATCTTCAGGGCTAAGATCTGACTAAAGAGACTAGGAGCAAACGCATTAAATATAGTACTTACCACCGTGATTCAAATAAATCACATAAATTAGCATAAATTAAATGACCAATAAAAAAACAACAAAAAAACAAAGAACTCTATTAAATGAATGTTTTATTATATATATATTTAATTTTTTGTTTTTTTGTTGTTTTTCTATTGGTCATTTAATTTATGCTAATTTATGTGATTTATTTGAATCACGGTGGTAAGTACTATATTTAATGCGTTTGCTCCTAGTCTCTTTAGTCAGATCTTATCCCTGAAGAGCATTAAGAGAAACTTTTAGTAGGTTCGTCTGATTCATTATATATATATATATATATATATATATATATATCGTTAGATGAATAGGTTCATAGGAAGCAACGAAGTCTAATAGATATGAAGGGACTTAGATAGATAGATAGATAGATAGATAGATAGATAGTAAGGGAGCGGCGAATTCTAATAAATATAAACAAAATTAGATAGATATATTTATAGATAGATAAGAAGCAACGGATTCTAA
>CM042145.1:129126037-129136037 GCA_023376005.1 Doryteuthis pealeii | reverse complement strand
ACACTCCACTTTAACCCTTACACAGGCTAGACGGGCAAACGGAGAGACCCCCCCCCCCGGACCAATCGACTGGTTACCCCAAGACCTAGCAGCTATATGATTGTCCTGACCCTATTGCTTTTGTAACAAGCCCGCGATCCTAGAAGGCAGTGGCTGAGAGTCTTTAGTGTCCCGAGTATGATATTAAATTGCATCTCGTGATGAAGTTCCAATTCTGAAGCTGTGTGGAATGTGGAGTGCCCCATCGTCGTCATTACTCCCAAGTCCACCCTGAACCGTAGTGGTAGTACCTAGTAGAGTCTCATCTGTGGGTTAGATATAAGAACATGTGTTAACAAAAAAGTACTTTTTTTAAATTGAGTTTGAAGAAATTTTCAGTAATCAGCAATAATTAATAAAACAATATCTTCGGTTTGTATTATCTGCGTTATTCGGACTATTGTCCTCATCTTTATTGTTTTGTATACCGTTTCGGTCGATATGCCCTCCGGCCTTCTTCGGGTATTCCTTGTCGGACTCGGGAACCTTCTCGGACTCGGGAACCTTCTTTTCGAACTCGGGAACGTTGTACAAATAACAATAAAGATGGGGACAATAGTCCGAATTACGCAGATAATACTAATCATCAAGCCTCATCTCCAAACATTCAGAGAAATAATATCTTCGGTGTAAAATAACCCCTAAAGGGTTGACATTCTGTAAAACCCAACCAACCAACACCGATCCTGTTGCTGGTTCTTAGAATACGATGAATGTATCCACTGCATAGAGATAAGAACAGGATATAGTCGGAAGAAGTGAGACAAAAGATACTAGCACAGAACCAAGTAATACAAGCAAAACAGGACCTTCCAAAATAACGAAAGATAATTCTCATAGCAAGATGATGGAGAAAGCATGAAGACAAACGAAAATGCAATTGCAAAAGAGACAAAACCTTTGGGGACCAATATTTAGGAAAGGAAAAGAACATGACAGAAACATGACAGAAAATTATTCTTAAGCGGAGTTCAACAGGTTTGAATTCAGAGTTTTCCTTCTCCTAGACCGGTTGCCTAACCAAGGTTAAAGAGCCAAGTCTGCCCTACTATTTATCCATAGCTGGAGGGGGAGTAGGATTCATACCTTTCCCAAAGGTATTAGCACTAAGTGAAATGCAATTACCACATCCAGTATTTGAACTCGGGGCGACGAGTCCATTTCCCATGACTTTAACCATTACACCACGCGCTTGTATATATGTTTATAGAATTATGTTTGACTGTGTGTATGTGTGTGTGTGTGTGTATGATAGTAATGTATATATAAAATTGAGTGTGCCCATGCCCTTAATGCATGTCTATGTTTAGGCTACTGACTATTTTCTCACCTCACATATCATAAGAGACACTTTTACAACATGTAGGGAAGTCCATGTGGTGTAGTGGCTAACGTACTGGACTGCTACATTAATGTAAATGAGTTCAAATTCCAGTTGCGCTATTTGGGACGAATTTTGGTAGCCTTCAAGTATTAAGCACATCCAAAAGAATGATGGAGGGAAAAACTACCCTGACCCACAAAGCACCCCCAAAAGTAACCCTCCCCAGCAAATATAGGCCGTGTCTACCTATAATTTGGAACATTTTAACAGCACGGATTAAAAAGTAAGTAAAGTCGTTGTGGTGGCTTATACGCTTACCAAAGGATTCCATAATTCAGGACTTACTTACTTTAAGCCCTTTTCAACTGGCCAAGGATGGCATTTAAAAACTTAACAGCCTAAACCAAGGAGATTATTTTTGCGTCTCAGGTGGATAGCCACACCTACAATCAGCTCCTCACTTTACCACGTTGAGTTGTCGAGGGCCGGTATCGATCCCGGAACCTTGAGATTCCTAGGAGGAAAAGCGGCCCTAAACGTCTTTACACCTGCGTCGGCCATAAGTCGATCTTGGATTGTTTGCTTGGAAGACAACGATACTAACCATTACAGTACCGACGCACGATAAACCTCCCAGCAAATATAGGCCGTGTCTACCTATAACATGGGAAATTTTATACGGATAAAAGAAGAAATATATTACTCGCTTTTATGCCACTATTTCCGGAAGAACAGGATCGACGCTACTGGAAACAAGAGGAATAGATGACCTACTTTATATATAGACTAGAAGCGGCTACCCAGCAGCGCCTGAGTAGAGGGGGGAAACTGCTGTATTGATTTGTTTAATTTTGAGATTTGCAAATGCTGGATATTCTTAAGTAGAATTTCAATGCTATTTCTATGTATATTTTGATTTTTTAATATTTTCGAATATGAATGAAATCTTCATAATTTTTGCACAAAAAGCAAGACCCGGTGATATTCAATGTGTATATATATATAAGTAAGTAAAGTCCACGGGGCGGCCTAAAGTCGGTATTAGCCAGTCAGCGAGGGAGTCTATCCCCTTTTCAATAGCGCTAGACCAAGGAGATTGTTTTAGCATCTGAGGTGGAGCGCCACACCTACCATCAGCTCCTTACTTTACCGCACAGATCCCTGTGCTACTCATACGCTGAGTTGGCGGGGACCGGTATCGAACTAGGAACCTTGTGGTTTCTAATACTTTGTTGTTAATTGTTTTATTTTCGTAGTTTCCTCCGGAAATACACCCATACATATATACGAACAACTGTCATTTATATCATATATAGATTAGCACATTCTCAAAACGGTCAAAACAAGGCAGAAATATGTAAGCATGGCAGTGATCGACATCAGAAAGGCCTATGCTATAGTCCCGTAAACATGGATAATTGAATGTACAAAATATCTGAAAAATCATAAACTTCACCAGGAAAGCCATGGAAAAATTGAAAGTGGAATTAACAGCGGGAGGACAAACCCTAGCAGAGGTGAAAATTCAAAGAGGAATCTTTCAGGGATGCTCCCTCTCGTCACTGCTTTTTTATAGCAATGCTACCACTCAATTACATACTTAGGAAATGTACAAGGAGCTGCAGATTTACGAAATCACAAGAAAAAAATAAACTACCTTTTGTACATGGATGATGTTAAGATATTTGTCACAAAGGAAAAAAGAATTTGAAACTTTGTATAGACCATAAAAATATACAGTCAGGATATAGGAATGGAATTTGGGATCGAAAAGTGTGCCATGCTCGAGATGAAAAAGGGGGAGGGAGAAACAAGGAATAGAACTACCGATTTGGGAAAATATAAGAACATTTGAAGAAGAAGAGAATTACAAGTAAATGGAAATATTGGAAGCGGACACCATCAAATAAACAGAGAAATTTCATCAAAGGAATAAACACTCGGGCTGTCTCCCTTGTAAAATATTCTGGTCCCTTCTTAAAATCGACAAGGGAAAAAATTCGAGAGATAGTCCAAAGGCAACGGAAATTGATGACGATGCCCAAGTTTTAACCCGGGAGAGGACATAGACAGACTACCTGTGTCAAGAAAGGGAGGAGAAACAAGATTCGCCAGCATTGAGGATTGTGTAGATACGACAATACGAGCACCCGAAGAATACACTAAAAAGAGCAAAGAAAAATTAATCACAGTAGTCTGCAGTATTTCAGCAAAAGCGCACGCACGTGTGTGTGTGTATGTGTGTGTGTGTGTGTGTGTGTGTATGTGTGAGAGTGTGTGTGTGTGTGTGTGTGTGTGTGTGAGAGAGAGAGAGAGAGAGAGAGAGAATGGTGGAAATCGGTTGGCTGCGATAGATGTCGCGGTGAAATCGTCATGCGTCCTTATGTATGTAATTAACCAACTCCTTCGCCAAGAGCAGAATGTGACACAAGGTCAATATCTAAACGGAGTAAAACTGGTCTGAATTAAGAGTTTTCCTTCTCATAGAATGGTTGCCTTACTATTCTGCCGGCAGATGGCATCGGAGAACAGATGGATTCATGCCTTTCCCAAGGGCATTAGCGCGAATCGAAATAAAAAACACCATCCTCCAGGATTTGAACACTATTTCTGCATATTAATGCTTTGCGTTACATGACTTAATGCTGTAGCGATATTAAAATTGGAGGAGGCGTTTAGCGTAACAGTTATCGTCATAAGAAAAATAGATACGTCAAACTGAGTTCAAACCTTATATCTATATAATACCTATAATGCTTTTTGTTATATCCAGGGAGAATAGATGGATTCCTGCTTTTACCTAAGGGAATTTGCGCGAAGTGAAACGCAAACAGTCTCATCCAGGATTTTAACTCACGTCGGTGTAGTGGACTATTGTCGATATCAGCCTGAAAGCGAGGGAGTATATCGACTTTTTGCAAGCGCTTGACCAGGGAGATTTTTATTGAAGTGGAGCACCACACCTACCATCATGAGTAGTTGGAGATCAAGGTGTAGTATCTGTTCCAGTTGCTATGCTTTGACCCTTACCTATTCCTCTAGACCGGGTTAAAGTACAATTATTAGCGTCGATCCCAGAGGGCCATCCCTCCAGGCATTACTTGCCCTTTATGGGCAGGGCTGGGTTTATTGCCCAGCGCCTGAGGCGCCCCCTTGAGGGGGAGTGCCGAAGGGATCGACGCAATTTTTGTTCTTTCCTACCCATGAGCTTCGGCTTGTGGGTGGGCCCACGTTAAAACGAGACCTTGTGCCCAGTCCATACAAGTGGAGTATTAGACAAATATCCCTACCAACATGAGTTGGCGACGGCTGGTATCGAACCCGGAACTTTGTGGTTTCAAGGTGTGTACTCCTCCGACTGGGGTGATAGGCGCACAAGAATAACAGAGGCATAACCTGGTGCTTGGCCTTGTGCCAGACAAGGTCTAGAGTCATAAATATTTACGTAAGAATTCTTTGTATTCGTAATTTTGAATAATTATACGCTTGCATTGGTCGACGTTAGCAACTCAGTGAAAAAGGCTTTGAACTTTCAAACGTTTCTTTGTTCCCCGGCAAAATGTACCAAGGGAGAACAATGCGTCAGTTCAGATACAACAGCATTCAACCATGGCCTGAGTTGGCAGGTGTGTCCAATCTGAATGGCGAACGTCAGACCCAAGTGGACACATTGCTGACTGACTGACCAAGCAGAAGAATGTGCACTGATTTGAACTTTACTTTTTCAACACTTATTAAAAAGCGTGACTTACTTAAGTATATAATATAATATATATTATATATATATATATATATATATATTATATATATGTGTGTGTGTGTGTGTGTGTGTGTGTGTGTGTGTTATATATATATATATATATATATATATATATATATATATTATATATAGCATGAACAAAAAGTAATAAGACAAACAGGAATATTTTTATATATGTTATTTATTCTCAACTAGTTCGACCTTAGGTCATCGTCAGGAGAAAAATTTCTTATTTGTAGAAATTGTTTTTAGATTTTTTTGAAAGGCAGCATTATGGAGGAACTATAAAAATTGGAGTATTTTTTTAGGGTTTGACATGCTATTAAAATCCGGGTAGAAGAGTGGGTTAGTAGTAGCAAGTCCATCTGTTCTGTGAAAAACCTCTTTGAGTGGGGTTATTTTTTAATGCTCTTATATATGTGAGGGAGGGTTCTTGGGAGTTGTGTATATGCCCATATATGTATACATATAAATGTATGTGTGTGCATACATATATGTGTGTAAATGTGAGTATATATATATATAATATATATATATATATATATATATATATATATATATAATATATATATATTTAATATACCAAACTTATTGGTAAATCCTCGCGGTGAGAAAAAAACAAGCAAATAGTTTGATTGTAAAAATATACTACCAAACTTCAACAGAGGAGAAAACAAATTTTGGTGAAAAGAAAAGACCAAGATAATCGTACCAACCAAAAATAATCTATTGGTACAATATTTTGGCTAAAAGAAAAACAATTTATAAGCATATGAATATACAAGATATATATACTCATACAAAACCGCCAGGAGACTAAAGCTAATAAGTAAAAAGTGCTCAATACCTAAGTAGAGCAAATAATAAAGATAGATCTAATGAATCAGACGAATACTCTTCAGGGCTAAGATCTTAGCCCGGAAGAGCATTATGCGAAACTTTTAGTAGGTTCGTCTGACTCATTAGATTTATATATATATATATATATATATATAATATATATATATATATATCATGCTTTTTATAAGTATGAATAAGATATTCTGGGTGATGAATGCATAAAAGCGTGAAACCTAGGGCGCAAAATATTCCATGCATATTTGCATTTAGTACTGTTCGGAATTTTAAGAATCACATACTTGTATGGGTATACACACAGACTCAAACCAATCTTTGAGAATTGCTTAGCCGAGAAACTGTCAGTAATCACGCAACGTTGAGCTCATGTCCATGCTACTCTAACACACACACACACACACACACACACACACACAATATATATATATGTATATATATATATATATATATATATATATATATTATATATATGGAATTAACACATGTAGAGGATTTTCACATACAAATTCTGGCTTATTATTTAGATCAATGGTATATTTTTTCTAAGCTAATATTATGGTTGGTTGATTGATTGGATTTTATGGCATGTCAACCTTTGTTGGGTTATTTTAGACCGATGACGTTTTGTTTTATTTATTATTGATATGTATTCAAAAGTTATTTTATGAACTCAATTTTTTAAATACAATTCAAAACTCCTTTTTTCCTGTTTAACCCTAACATGTACCACCTCTCAGTGGACCTGGGAATAATGGTAGTGAAGGGGTACTCCACACTCTACTTCACCACTAGAAGCAGTTTAACGACATACCTAGGATATTAAGCCCATTATTCACCGCCATCTAGCACATATATGATAAGAACGGTTGGAGTTTTGCCTTAAGAGCAATAGGGTTGGGACAATCACATAAGTGCTAGGGCTTGACATGATCAACTGATTTATTGGAGGGGACCTCTCCGACCGCATGTCGTGGACTGCTCAGCCACTTGGATTCCATACTTAAGCATCACTGATCGCCACCCACGTTTAACAGGTGGACCGATTAGGGGGGGGGGCTTACCCTATGTAGAGGTGTAGTCATCGTATTCTATTGCTCCAGCCGATAGGGCGGCTAATATTATGCAATAACCAATAAAGAGGAAACAACTGTAAACGTCGTTCAAGATGTTAATCTCATAATTTTTTGCCAGCATTATAATATATATATATATATATATATATATATATATATATATATTCAAATAAGGATATATTCAAATATATATATTCAAATGAGGATATATTCAAATATATACATTTCAAATAAGGATATATTCTAATATATATATTCAAACAAGTATATATATATATATATATATATAATATATATATATAATATATATATATATATATATATTCAAATAAGGATTTACTCTGATGAAGGTCAATATTTCTTTGTGTGCGGAACATTTCTACATTTTTTATTATTATTATTTCATTTCATTTGGTTATTTAAAAATAATAATTGTTTGAATAATGTACACATGGATAAACTCCTGACCGAAACACGTGTAAGTAAAATTCATTAAAATATCCTATATTATCCATTCTATACTTTCTTTCCTTTATTCATTTTTTCAACATATATATATATATATAATATATATATATATATATATATATATATATATATAACTTGTGTGTGGGTGTGCTGATGAGTTTGGCATATTCAGTCTTGGTGAATTGATTAGAAAGATTGTGTCGGGTATCAATTACTACCGAGAGGTGAATACTCCCCCCCCTCCACTAAGTATCCCAAACTTCCGACTTCGTGCCAAATTTTAGCTATGCTTAGTTAAGTATGGCTACTTGTTTGGTGTAATGGTTAACAAGCTAACTTGTCATATTATTGTACGTGACTTCGATTCTCACTGTGTGCTCAAGACTTCTGACCTTCTGCTAAACTACGTCAAGCTCAGTAAAAAACATACTGAATAGTGAATTTGTTCCTCGCAGGTTGCTCTATACGTTGTATATCTTGATAAACCTGAAGCACGTTTACTATAGGAAGGCCAGTAAAGTATGACAGCTACTGCCTCATAACATCAGCACATGTTAATTCTAGAAGTATAATATTAGGTCTTGCAGATTTTTCTGTATTTGGATGCGCAGTTAACGTAATGGTTATCGTCGTAAGAATTAGAATCGATAACCTGAGTTCCAATCCTGAATTAGGCTGTTTGTGCTTCATTTCGCGCTAATGTCTTCGGGAAATACATGAATCCATCTGTTCTCCCCTCAGCTATGGGAAAATAGTAGTAGAGTATGAGCTCTTTAACCAGTCTAGGAGAGGAAAATCTTTGAATTTAAACCACCTTTAAATCATCATCATCATTATCATCATCATGTCGCGCAATCAGCATGGATATCCATGAAAATCTCTCGCCAACCTCCAGCATCCAGCATCCTCGCAGAGTTGGTCAATGTAGGTCCTTGGTTCGCTGCTGAAGTCCTACAAGGAGATACATTAGCACCATATATATTTATAATATGCCTAGACTATGTACTCCGAACATCTTTAGATACCATAAAAGAAAAAGGTTTCACACTAAAAAAAATAACACCTTTACTTCACTTAAAATTGACCTAGTGTCACATCCTGCTCGTTGTTTGGTTGGTTGTTTCAAAATGGCGCAATCAGGTTCAAACATCGATCACGTGACCACAACAGTGCCACCAATAAGCACGCATGCGCAGAACCCATTGTGGGAATCATTTTTGATTCTCCCTTGTATTTACCAGCAGGATATGACACAAGTTCAATTTTTAAGTTTGAATTCAGAGTTTTCCTTCTTCTTTACAAGTTGCCATACCAATGTTAAAGAGCCTAGTCTACCCTACTTTTTACCCATAGCTGGAGGGGTAATAGTTGGATGCATACCTTTCACAAGAGTATTAACACTATGGGAAATTAAACCAGCCTCGTCCAGAATTTGAACTCGATTTCGCCGTGTCCATTTCTTACGTCGATAACCATTACACCACGGAGGAGACTTGTTGTCACTTTGATCTTAAGCGATCATTTTAGACAAAAACAGAAAGTCTGTCAGATATTGACTTGTCGCTCTTCCAGCAAACGGCGGTGAAAAGTTGGAAGCATGACAACAGTTCGCCAAGAAAGTGAAATCCTTGTGGAATATGAAAGCTGATGGTTTTATCTATCAATATTGGCTGACATCTTTGAAATGCTCTCCAAGAACATTGGAGTAAGATTATTAGGATTAGAAATCCAAAGAAAGTTGGTGACCATCTGGACTACAGTTCAGCTAGAATACCAAGAAAGTTCCAGAATATTGACAGGACTTGCTGTCACTTGGTCTCTACTAAACGCCATCAGATAACACTCCACTTAGACTCTTACCCGCCCTGTCGGGTGGGGCGTTAGAATGCACCAATTGCACCTCTGCAGAGGGGTAATACTCCTCCAATGGGGCCACCTGTTGGCCGTCGGTGGCGACCCGTGATGCTTAAGGATAGAGCCCAGGTGGATGAGCAGTTCATGACATGCAATACTCCACTTTGGCCCTATCTTGGGCTAGACGGGCGGTCGGAGAGGCCCCCTCCGATCAATCGGCTGGTCACGTAAAGCCCTAGCACCTATATGATTTTCCCAACCCTATTGCCTTTATGGCAAGCCCCGACTCCTTTTTATCATATGGGTGCTAGAAGGCTGCGGGTCTACATGTCCTGGGAATGACGTTAAACTCTATCTGATGGTGAGGTTCCAGTTTTGGAGGTTTGGGGAATGTGGAGCACCCCTTCATCACCATTGCTCCCTGGTCCACTCTGACCCGGAGTGGTAGTACCTGTTAGGGTCCCATCTATGGGTTAAATAGAAAAATGTATTTATTAAAAAATTGTATTATCCATTAAGAATTGATTTATTTCAAAACTTTATTGGCATTAAATGACCTACTGAGGTTGATATGCCATAAAACAAAACAAACCAAACCTTAGACTCTTACTTAGGCTCAATAGA
>CM042145.1:129101037-129121037 GCA_023376005.1 Doryteuthis pealeii | reverse complement strand
AAGATAATCTCCTTGGTCTAGCGCTATTGAAAAGGTGATAGACTCCCTCGCTGTTTGGCTGATACCGACATTAGGCCGCCCCGACGACTTTACTTTACTTTACTATCCTAGTAGTGACCACCCCAAACCAATTTTAACAGTTTGAATTCAGAGATTTCCTTCTTTTAGAATGGTTGCCTACTGCTCTACTATTTACCCATAGCTGGAAGGAGAGTAGTAGGATTTAAATATTTTCCAAGGGTATCAGCACTATGGGAACTGTAGCTTCGTGCAGGATTTGAACTCGGGTCGGCGAGTCTATTTACTACGACTCGAACCATTACACAATGCTCCTCCAACTAATATTCTAAGACAGAAAAGGCATTTTCTGTTCTAAGGAATGGTATCAAGGAATTGTATCGAGGAATGGTATTTCTGGATCTGAAAAGAACAAAAAACATTGAATATTAAACATGGCATTTCTTATTGTTTCCAATAGAATTGCCTTAGTATATATATATATATATATATATAGAGAGAGAGAGAGAGAGGAGAGTGTGAGATATGAACCGTATTAGATAGATAGATAGATTGATAGATACCAAAGTACTACAATTGGCAATATACATACATACATGCATATGCACAGCCTTAGATAGATAGATAGATAGATAGATAGATATGAACAGTATTAGATAGATAGATAGATAGATAGATACATACATACATACATAGATACATGCATACATACATCATACATACATATGAACAGCCTTAGATAGATAGATAGATAGATAGATATGACAGTATTAGATAGATACATACATGCATGCATACATAATACATACATACATACATATGAACAGCCTTAGATAGATAGATATTGAACAGTATTAGATAGATAGATATTACATGCTGCATGCATACATACATACATACATACATACATACATATGAACAGCTTAGATAGATAGATAGATAGATAGAATATGAAAGTATTAGATAGATAGATAGATAGATGATAGATAGATACACACATTATTAAAATTTGAGATCAATTCAATGAGAAATTGGTCAAGTTATTTAGATTACAAATGATATCAATTTTTCTGCCACTCTGAGTTATATATATATATATATATATATATATATATATATATATATATATATTATTTCGGAGGGTGTGTGTGCATGTGTGCGATACGGTAGATGTCTATATGCATCTTAAATTGTGACTCGGCTCCCGATGTGCGTTTGCCTCAATGCGCATGCGCGATTGATGCGCGGCGTCTGATGTCTTCAATTAGATGTACCTCCCATTACTTTGAACCAGGGAATACATCGGAGAATGAAGCACGCGGAGTTGGATCAAACAATGGAATTCGTGTAGAGGTGCGTTAGAATGCGGACTTTGTTGTCCGTCGGATTCAGGTTTTGAGATGAAGGGGAAAAGAGCATCTCGGGAAAAGTATAAAAACGCAAAACTTGGAAAGGAGGAGGAAAGAGAATTGAGAAGAGAGAGAGAGAAAAGATGGAGTGGTTGCCCGCGTCTTTCAGTTGTTGTTCTCTCTTTCTTGCTGTGAGAGTGCGGTCAATCGAAGGTTGAGATATTGTGTAGGACTCGATTGACAGAGTTGTCTCCCTTGCTTAATCCAACATCAAAGGACTGGGGCGATAAATGCTATTGGATAATACATCAAACGCAACAGACGAGAAGAAAAAAGGAAGAAGGGAAAAAGATAATTACGCAAGTGGGAAAGGGAATGAAAAACGAGTAAGGAAGAAGAGAAAGAAGAAAGAGAGAGAGAGAGAGGAGAGGAGAGGAGGGAGAGAGAGAGAAGAGGGAAGTAGGAAAGAAAGAAGGCAGTTAAGATTATAGGGGTATAAACATAGGGAAGATGAATAGAAATGCAAGAAAAAAAGACAGTAAAAGGAATGAAAAATAAAATAGAACGAGTAAGAAGAAGAGAGAGAGAGAGAGAGAGAGAGAGAGAGAGAGAGAGAGAGAGAGGGGAGGAGAGGGAGGGAGGGATAGCAAATAAGATGCAGTAAGATTACAGAGGAATTAAACAAAAGGAATGAAAATAAAAGAACGAGTAAGAGAGAGAGAGAGAGAAGAGAGAAGGAGAGAGAGAGAGAGAGAGAGAGAAGAGAGAGAGAAGAGAGAGAGAGAGAGGGGGGAGAGAGAGAGAGAGAGAGGAGGAGGTGAAAAGATGCCGATAAGATTACGAGGAAAAAAAGATGCAGATAAGATTAAGATTGAAGAATGAAAATAAAAAGAACGAGTAAGAAGAGAGAGAGAGAGAGGATAGAAGAGGAGAGAGAGGAGGAGAGAAGAGAAGGGGGTAGAGAGCGAGAGAGAGAGAGAGAGAGTGTGTTGGTATGTGCGTGAGAGAGAGAGAGAGAGAGAGGAGTGAAATAGAAAAAAGAGGCAGATAAGATTCATAGGTTGAAACATTAGAAAGCAAGAAAAAAATGAGACAGGAAAGGAATGAAAAATAAAACAAATCAAGAAAGGAAAAAGTCGAATCAATAATCAGGCGAATAACTTTAAAAACTGAAAAGATAAAAGAAGAAGAAGGAAAGAAAATAGATATGCAAAGAAAAGAAATGAAAATACGATTAAGAGAGATAGAAAAAACGAAGGATGAAAAACGAAGAATATAAAAATACGACGGGGGAAAGAAAATGAAAACCCCCTTCGGCCCCCGAGAAAAATGATTGGGGATAAAATAAAAAGAGACAGGTAAAAAAGGGGCTGAAAAATGCAAAAATTAAAAAAGAAGAAGAAATATGCAAATTATGATATGGTGAATAAGTTTAAAAAAATCAAAAAATCAAAATAGAAGAAAGCCAACAAAAATCAGAGAGGAAAAAAAAGAGAAAAAGGAAATAAAAGAATGAAGGAAATATTAAATGAAAAGAAAGAATAAACAAACACATTTTTTTAGAAAGCAAAGACAACATATGGGAATCTCAGAGAGAAGAGAAAGTAAAAGAAGAAAGAAAGAAAGAATTGATCAGAGAAGAATACACTGAGAAGAAAGAAAAAGGAAGAAAGAAAGAAAAATAGATAAGAAAAAAAGAAATAGACTGACAATGAATATATTTGAAAGACACAATATAAAGAAAGAGAGGCAAAGAAAGGAGAAAACCTGTGAGAAAAGACGAAACAAAGAGAGAGAGGAAGAAAGAAAGAGAGAAAAGAAGAGAAAACGAAAGAAGAAATAAAATGACAGAAAGAAAAAAAGAAAGGAATAGGTAAATATGGTGAAGCTAAAGCGAGAGTGGATTGTTTAGCTATTGACGAAGATGAAGAAAAGAGAGCAGGAATTTAAGGAAAAAAATCAAGCGAGTGAGTAGTATGAATCGGGCTCAGAAAGGAAATGAAGGCGTAAATGAAAAGATAAAGAGTGAATGTAAAATGAATAGAAACGTAGATAAGGGGGGGGGGAAGCTGACGAAAGAGAGAAGCGACGGGTGATTTGAGTAGTCTAACGGAAGTAATTCGACAGAAGAAGGTGAACTTATGACGCCACAGCGAGGTTGTGCTTTGAGTGTGGAGAATAAGAAATATTGCGGCCGTGACAGACTGCCGCTTGTGTAGGTCATGAGTGGATGCATCGGCAGTAGGATGGGGATCTTCTGCAGAGATGGAGCTGAGCGACAGTTAGGTGATTGCCCCCCTATAAGAATAAAGTTGGTCGGGGCTTTTAATGGGCTCGACAAAAGAATGAGTTCGTGCGCCAAGTCAAGTTTGTTGTCTGGAGACCATTCGATATTTATACTGGGTCCAAACGTCCGAGGAGAGAGAGAACGCGAGGTTAACTAATACCTTAAGATACTCACTCTCTCTCCTTGAGATCTCTATCCCCTCTCCAGTATAATATAATATATATGTTAGTATAATCCAAAAGTTCCAGAAGAAGAATCTCCTTTAACGACACGCAGAGAGATTCTCTGTGATGTTTAAAAAAACGTGCTATCGCGAGACAGAGTATTATTGAGAGCTCAGATGTGTACTTCATTAATGATTGAGAGTCACTGAGAAAATATATAAGTAAAAGACTATATACAAAAAACTTAGAGTTTGCATATATTTTCTAAATATTTGATTTCAGCACTGAGTCGGATTCACTTCAGTTCATTTTTCATATAATATATATTGATTATATATTATATAATAATATATATAGTATATACTATATATAGTATTATATTATAATATACACGCAAGGTTCTCTAAACGAACTTTTTATCTAAAGAAACATTTGACAGTTTATTTATTGTATCTATTTACCGTTTTATAATATATATTATATATATATATAGTAGACGAGTATTATATATATATAATATATAATATATATATATATATATATAAGGTATATAACGAGTATGAGTTAAAAAGTAATGCCATTTTCTTTCCTTTCATGTTGTTTTTTTTTATAAAACTAAGGTCGTTCATTGAGACCCTAACAAGGCTAAAGCAAGAATCCGAAAGTAAGACCGAGTATTTGGCCAATTTCGACGATGTCCTCTTATGCAAATGATAATGCTCGACCGACAACAATAAGTTACATGGACAAGGGGAGAAACATCGCCTCATTTGTGGGGTGGGGAACAACTGTTACTAGCATATACCTCATTAGCTTCACGTCTTCGCAGATTTAGAGCCTTTAAACTATGATGTTCTCTTCGCGTTCCATAAGAGGGTTTGAGAGCAAACATTATTCCAGTGACGGAGGAAATGGAATCAGTAGTGAATGAAGTTGCATCAAAAAAAAAACTAGTCAAAACAGAATTTTACGGGACAGGGATACATGCTGCTTATGTGGGAAGTGGAGACATTTGCTATTTGAGAAGAAACGGTACCTAGCGTACCAGAAAGTAGGCGGTGTGATCCACAAGGATCTAGTTTCATTTTGATGTATTGATACATGTACCCTGGGTTAGGTATTATAGCAGTGTCCTATGAACCAAACTATGGGAGTTCGGAGCTGCCTTTTGACTCACGCGGCACCTGTATTATAGTGGGAGAAATATACTACGTACGCATAACAATTTTTTTAATATGTATTGTCAGAAATATAAATACATATTTCAATATGATTAGAGCTTACACAGAACATAATAACTAAGCTATGGTATAGAAAACAGAAAAATATTTGATAGAGGATAAATCTCATTTACCCATTTTAATTGGAGGAAAAATATTCTTACGATTAAAAAAAAGATACATTAATCTTCATTTAAGTACTTGAAGATCGGTTTTAAAGGTGAAATAAGTGACAGCCCCCCCCCATGGGGCATGTGCAGAAACTACGTTACTTCTAACGTTAGGATTGGCCTAATTTTTACGGCAATGTGCATATTGACCTAAATGTAGTATGAAAATAATTTAAATGTATGGGTATAAACACAAATCTGTAGATCTGTGACGAGATTGATTATGATCATTGAGTATTAGGAATTAGTAAACAAAAGATAAGTCAAATAAATACGTGTATTATATAGAGAATAGTAGTTTAGCATATAATATTAGAATCGTATGTGGTTAGGAAATTTCCATTGAAATGATATGTACGCCTTAGAATATTACCAAGAACGTCATGAAACGTCATGCGATAATTTGAGCGGTATTAAGAAAGCTAACTGAATATTTGAAAAATTCAATGAAGATTAAATTTACTTAATGATCACGTTGAACATGAAAAGAAAATATACAAAAGGACCCATAAGATTGAAAAATTTTGAGTGGGACGCTATACGCTTCCCGACACGAGTTGAGAGCTGATGCTCCATTTACATTCGACAGTGGAACGGACGCCTTGCCCGAAAACGCCTACCAGCTCGACACAGAAGACGGCTGTACGAAAAACATAAGTACAAGTTCACGCTACTCAACAGGTCCGCTAGAGTGTTTCTGCGTAATTGCATAAATTTATTCCTACTCCTCTTCGTACTCATAAACCGCACACAAGTTTCAATAATGGCATTGTTTAATCAGGAAAGCAGCTACACAAATTGACAGTATCCAATCACAGTACACAAATTATAGACGAATACATGGAGGACTTATTTATTAAAGGCAGAACACATCTGGTGGTAGTTATCGAGCGGGCTGACTACGATCGGACATGCGATTACAAGTTCCTGTACAACCTACAGGCTGGGATAGAACAATCTGAATGATACCATGTGTAAATTGATGTAGATTTAAAGTTATTGTTTGATTCTCTCATAATCTTATATATATATAATGTTTTCACCGGAACTACATTTCCGTCGCTTTATACTTTAAATTGGTGGGATGAGGAGAGCTGCGGAGGTGAGAGCGAGCATAAACACCAACAACAACGGTCCCTACAAACTCTTACAGTGAGCCAGATTTCCGAAACTCAGGTCACTGATTCTTTTCCTAAACGGATAACTAGTAGCAAAATCCATCCTTCTCTCTCACTCTCTCTTGTAATGTGTCAATCTGAACAATTAGAGTTTGAAAGAAGATATTCATATCTGAGGCTGATATATTATATGATTCGTGTTTCCTTATTTGTACGACCATTATCATGTCCTTTAACACCCATATTTAATAGCCGTCCAAATCGTCCATAAGGAATGTTAAAATTTTAATCTTGATTATTTGGTGTTGCCTAATTCTTTAATTCCTATGAGTGTCATCACCTCAGCTAAATAATTGACCTTTCCGTTTTTAATTATAAAGAAAGAAAGGGATTAAAAGGAAATGCCATATAGAATAGAAGAAAACAATGACCAAAGCAGGTAGAGCAGGGGAATGATTGAGAGGAGGAGGTGTGGCGACGCGGGATGCATAACGCTAATCTGTTTTTAATTATTATATTATTTTATATATTAAAGAGAAGCAGAGGAGAGAGAGAGAGAGAGAGAGAGAGAGAAAGAGAGAGAAGAGAGAGAGAGAAATGAGAGAGAGGGTGTTAAATTAAGATTATGCCTTTTTAATATTTAACTATTTGCAATAGCTCTTTAGGTAAACATATCAAATATGTTGTAATAATTAAATTATCAACAGTGTATATCCACAGGTCTGAATAGTCAATATGAATATTACTTAAACTTTCCACCGTCATGAAGGTAGTACTTTCCCTTTGAACAAAATGGTTAGTTCCGGTTTAAAATTAACTTTATTTAGTTAAATTTAGTAATTTAGTTCAACATATTTTAGTGACGGACCCAGTCTATGTCTACAATGGCAGATCGATTCAAAATCTATTTTAGAACTAAATTACTAAAATTTAACTAAATAGTTGAATTTTAAAACCGGAACTTAACATTTGGTCACAAGGGGAAGTACTACCTTCTGAGTGGGAAAGTTAAGTTTATTCATATTGACTATCGACTGTGGGATATACCACTGTTTGATTAATTTAATTATTACAACATTGATATGTTTACCTAAGAGCTATTGCAATACGTATTAAATATTTAAAAAGCATAATCTTAATTTAACACCGCTCTTCTCTCTCTCTCTCTCTCTCTCTACTGCTCTCTCTCTCTTCTCTCTCTCTCTCTTCTCTCTCTCTTCTCTCTCTTTTTCATCTTTTCATTATGGTTCATTTAAACAGATAGCGTTATTGCCTCCGCTGCTCAACCCTCTCTTCATCATTCCTGCTCTCTTCTGTCTTGTTTCATTGTTTTCTTTCTTATTTATTTTCTATATAGCATGTCCTTTTTAATCCCTTTTCTTTCTTTATAATAAAACGGAAGGTCAATTATTTAGGCTGAGGTGATGACACTCATAGGAATTAAGATTAGGCAATCACCATAATTCAAGATTTAAATTTTTACATTCCTTATTGGTACGATTGGACGGTCTCCAAATTATTAACCCGAGGGTGTTAAAGGATGATAGTGGTACCGTACAAATAAGGAACACGAGTATTATATGTTAGCTTCAGCCAGTCCGCTTGCCTGTCGTTTTAGAATATGAACACTCACTCTCTCTCTCTATATAATATATATATTTGTAGTTTGATTACATTTACATCGCCACTCCACACGCGCGCTCTTTTTCGTAATTGAGTGAGTGAGAGAATAAATCAGTGACCGATTCGAATCCTGGCTCGGTAAGAGTTTGTAGGGACCGTTGTTGTTTGGTGTTTATGTAGTTGAAGAAGATCCGAGTTTTTGATTCCCACAATTGTTAAATGTATAAACTACGAAATGTAGGTTTTCCGGGAGATAACGAAGACAAATTGATAAAAGAACAACTTTTATATACATTATTTACATGGGTATATTCAATTGTTCTGTCAGCCGTGTTGCAGAACTGTATGTATGTCTGTACGTAGTTGTGTTTGTAAAGTGCTCATGGTATTGTTTATATTGTGTGTGCTGTATTGGATATGTCAAATTGTAGCAGTATATGATAAAACATTTTTATTAAAAAATCGTATTGAGTAGAAGAGAGAAGAAAAATATGAAAACGAAACTGACGAGCCTGTATGAGTCGTAAAGTGAGTGTTTCGTCACACGCCGGTCTTCTTGTGTCGAGTGGAGAGAGAGCGTCGTTCCACTGTCGATGAAGGAGGCATCAGCTGAGTCGAGTCGGTACAGAGAGACTCGAGTGGGAATGGGTTTTCATCTCTATGGGCACTTTTTAATATTTTCTTTTCATTGTCTACGTGATCAGGTTAAGTAATTTTATTTATATTATTTTTCAAATAATATATATATATGATTTTGTAACATTCATGGTGTACATATTTTCAATGGATTTAAACGAGTTGCTCTTATATTATTGCTAAAATATTTTCTAAACTATATTTATTTGAATTATCTGTTTGTCTTACAACTCATGCATCATTGTAAAACTAGTTTTTAAGATAATTTAATGTGATTTTAATTTGGTCAACTCTCCACATGCCCGTAAAAATATAGGGCGCCAATCCCTATACGTTAGAGTACAAAGTTTTGCACATGCCCCAGGGGGGGGTGAGTGGAGGTGAGTGAGAGAGGGATCTTCAAAGGTGTGAGATGAAGATTATGTATTGTGTGTGTGTGTGTGATCGTAAAATTAGTTTTTTTCCTCCATTAAAATGGGTAAATGAAGATTTATCTCTAAGTGAGAGTGAGTGTTTTCTGTTTTTTTGAGAGTGAGTTAGTTTTATTATGTAATCCTGTGTAAGTTAACTCATGAGAAAAGTAATCTTAATACAATTAAAAAAATTGTATGCGTGCACGAGATTTTATTTTCCCCACTATTAATTACGTGAGTGAAAGGTATATGTGTGAGAGAGTGTGTACGGAGAGAGAGAGAGGGACAGATGTATATGACGATCAAAATGGGAGATCACACCCTACTTTGTACGAGGTACCGTTTCTTCTCAATAGCATGTTCCACTTCCAAATGCAGGTAGCATGTATCTGTCCCGTAAAATTCTGTTGACTGTTTTTGAACAACGTTCTCACTACTGATTCGCATTATCTCGTCACTGGGAATAATGTTTGCTCCAACTAGAGAGTTCATGAGGCCGAAGACATATCAGTTTTTAGGCTCTTATTATTATCTGTGAGTATGAGGTATGCAGTAAAGTTGTCCAGCAATTTCTCCCTTGTCCTGTACTTTATTGTGTGGTCACATATTTTCATGCAGAACGTAGGACATCGGCGATGGCAAATTGGGTCTTACTTTTCGGATTCTTGCTTTAGCCCTGTTAGGGTCTCAATGAAGACCTTAGTTTTATAAAAAAAAACACTGAAATAAAGAAAATGGCATTACGTTTTACTCATATTTCTCGTAAATAAGTAATATAGTATTTTAATAATAAATATATATATCTTTATTAGTGAGTATATAGAATACTGTATATATACGTATACTTATTTATTTATTTATAGAGAGAGGAGGTAAATAGATTACTCTGAGAGAGAGAGGAGAGTGGGAGAGTAGAAACGGATCTTTAGAGAACGATTGACTGTATATATATATATATATATGTACTAGGTATTTATATATATATATAGTATATATATATATATATATATTATATAAATAAGAAAATGGAATGGAAGTGATCCGACAGTGGTGAAAGTAAATTATTTAGAAAATATATGCAGAAATCTCTAAGTCTTTTGTTTATGTCCTTTACTTATATTTGTTCTCTGTGACTCTAACATTAAGAGACACATTGAGGCTCTCAAACTGCGACAGTTTTTTAAAAATAAAACTCTTGTGTCGTAGGAAGAAAGTTCTTCTCTGGACTTTTGGATTATAGTAGTCATATAGATATATATATAATTACAGGAGAGGGGATAGAGAGAGAGAGAGATTATGGTTTGTAGCGTTCTTTCTTCTGGGACGTTTGGACAGTATAAATATCGAACCTTTTTCTTTCAAACTTATTCTGGCAAAGCTGCTTTGATCCATTCTATAAGGGATTTCTTTTTTTTTCTTTCCCACAAATTCCTCTTCTTTCTTTCTGGTCTTCATCCCCCCCCCCTTTTTTTTTTCATTCACTTCTTATCTTTTCTTTAGGCCTTTATTTCCTTTTGGCCAGTTATTTACTCGTTTATTTTCTTATTCCTTTCTTCTTTCCTTCGTAAGTCAAACATCACTCTCTCGTTTTAAGCTTCCATATTATATCTTTTCTTTTTTTTCTTCTGTCATTTTTTTCTCTTTCTTTTCTCTTTCCTTTTTCTTTCTTCTTTCTTTCTTTCTTTGTTTCGTTCTTTCTCACAGTTGTTTTTCTTTCTTCCTTTCTTCTTATTGTGTCTTTCAATATTTCATTGTCAGTTTTTTCTTTTGTTTTTCTTTAACTTTTTTTCTTTCTTTCTTTTCTTTTTTCTTTCTCTCAGTTTTATTCTTTCTTTCTGACAATTCTTTTCTTTCTATTCTATTTTACTTTCTTTCTTTCTTGAGATTTTTCTTTTCTTTGCTTTTAAAAAAAATGTGTTTGTTTTTCTTTCTTTATTTAATATTCTTTCATTTCTTTTATTTTCCTTTTTTCTTTTTTTTCTCTCTGCATTTTTGTTTGTTCTCTATTTTTGATTTTTGATTTTTTAAACTTATTCACCATATCATTATTTGTATATTTCTTTTTCTTTTTTTTAAATTTTTCATTCCTTTATCCTGTTCTTTTTTTTTTATCCCAATTCATTTTTCTCGCGGTTTCATCCCTGTAATCTTATATTCTTCGTTCTATTTCCTTCGTTATTTCTATCTCTTCTTATCGTTATATTCATTTCTTTCTTTTGCATTCTAATTTTCTTTCCTTCTCTTATATATTATTTTTAAAGCTTATTCGCTGATTATTAATTTCGACTTTTTCTTTCTTTGATTTGTTTTATTTTCATTCCTTTCCCTGTCTCATTTTTCTGCGTGTGTTCTAACATGTTTCATACCTATGTAATCTCTATCTGCCTCTTTTTTCTATTTCACTTATTACTCTTCGTCTCACGCATTCTCTCTTATTACTCTCGTCTCTAACGGATATCTCTCTCTCTCCTCTCGTGTGGTGCTCTCTCGTCTCTCTCTTCTCTGCTTCTTACTAGGCGGTTACTTTTGATTATTTTTCGTAATTCGTTTTTTCTTTAATCTTAATTCTTATCATGCATCTTTTTTTTTTCCTCGTAATGCTGTAGTCGCGCTAATCTTTTTCTAGACTCATGAGCTCTCTTGCGAGGGTCTCGTCGGTGCGGAGAGTTTCACGCCGAGCCGCTTCATAAGTCGGGAGGGAAAGACTGCATAAGTCTCTCATCTGGGGGCTCTCTCTCTCTCTCTCATCTTCATCTCCTCTCCTGGGTCTCGTCTCTCTCTTATTGTCATATAATTATATATAACATCTCCTTTGTGTTTAATGCCTCTGTTATTACTTATCATGCATTGGTGGTGAGTGTGTGGTTGAAGAAAAAAGAGAGTGAGAACAGATGGAGGGGAGGGTTCAACTCATGGTGGCAAGAGGCGGACAGGAGTGCTGGGCGAATTGTAGTTTGGGAAAGAGAAGGTTAGGGCGATTAAAGGCTGATCAGCAGCGCAGTGGGCTGATTTTGAGAATATAAAGTAACCGACACCCCATAACGGCATGTTAGAAGGGGTGCACGAATTAGGGTTTGGCCGGGACTGTCCGCTGTTTTCTATAGGCGCTATACATTCGTGCAGAGAGCACACCATGTTACACTCGTCCACTTTGTCAGATGAGCCGATTTAGGTTAGGTCAATAAAGAAGGTTGAAAATGTAAACTGGCGACAAGAGTTTCATGTCTGGCAGTACTAGCGATCCTCCCTCCCTCCGTCCCTCTATCTTCTCTCGTCTTCTCTCTGTCGATCGTAATCCTCTCGTTTCTCTCAGTCTTACTGTTCTATTTTATTTTTCATTCCTTTTTACTGTCTTTTTTCTTGCATCTCTATTCATCATTTCCCTATGTTTTTATCCCCTATAAAATATTCTTTCCTACTTCCCTTTCTCTCTCCGCTCTCTTCTCGTCTCTCTCTTTCTTTCTTTCTTTTTCTTCCTACTCTGTCTTTTATTCCCTTTCCAACTTGCGTATTTTATCTTTTCTTCTTCTTCCTTTTTTCTCTTCGTCTTGTGCGTTTGATGTATTATCTCAATAGCAATTTATCGGCTTAGTCCTTTGATGTGGATTAAGGGAGACAACTCTGTCATCCGAGTCCTACACATATCTCACTTCGATTGAGCCCACTCCAAGCAAGAAAGAAGAACGAAACTGAAAGACGCGGGGCACCACTCCATCTTTATATATCTCCTTCTCGAGATCTTTTCCTCCTCCTTTGAGTGTGTGTGTGTGAGAGCTTTTTCTCCCGAGAGCTCTTTTTCCCCTCATCTCAAAAACCTGAATACGACGGACACCACACGCACTCTCTCTCACACGCATCTACACCAGGAATTCCATTGTTTGAATCCACTCCCGGCTCATCTTCCGATGTATTCCTGTGTTCAAATTTTAATGGGAGGTAATATTGAAGACATCAGACGCCGCATACAATCGCGCAATGGCGTTCGTGTATATATCACATCGGGACGCTGATCACCATTTAAGATGCATATAATGACATCTATTGTATCGCACACAGTGCACACACGAGTGAGATATAATATATACTAGTATTATAGAGAGAGAGAGAGAGTTAATATAGTAGTATGATATCAAGTGGTGTGCGAAAAATTGATTCAGTCTCGTATCTAAATAACTTGACCATCTCGTCATTGAATTGAATCCCAGAGTGTTAATAATGTGTGTTTTATGCTTCTATAAATCTTCTATCAAACTAATATGTTCATATTATTCTATCTATCTATCGTGTGAGAGTGTCATATGTGAGTGTGAGGTAATGTTAGTAGATATGTCATGCATCCATGTATGTATCTATCTATGTGAGGAGTGTGAGTGATGAGTGATCTATCAAGGCTGTTCATATGTATGTATAGTATTGTATGTATTCATGCATGCATGTAAGTGTATTATCTAATACTGTTCATATCTATCTATCTATCTATCTATCTAAGCGGTGTCTATGTATGTTGTATTATGTACAGTGTATCTATGTATGGTATGAAGTGATCTATCTACTACTAATCTATCTAGACATGTTTTCATTATTATCGAGTGATCTATCTATCTAGGCTGTGCATTGCATGTATCGCTATGTATATTGCCAATTGTAGTACTTTGGAATATACTATATCTATCTAATCTATCTAATACGGTTCATATCTCAGCCATTCTCTCTCGTGTGCTCTATAACTCACTCTCATTGTATATGACGTTATATAGTACTATGGCAATTCTATTGGAAACAATAAGAAATGCATGTTTAATATCAAGTGTGTTTTGTCTTTTCAGATCCAGAAATACCATTCCTCGATAAATTCCTTGATACATTCCTTAGAAAACAGAAAATGCCTTTTCTGTCTTAGAATAAATATTGTGTAATCGGTTCGAGTCGTAGTTAAATAGACTCGCCGACCCGATTGCAAATCCCTGGCACGAGCTACAGTTCCATAGTGGCTGACCCTGGAAAATATTAAAATCTACTACTTGCTCCCTCCTAGCTATGGGTAATGTAGAGCAGTAGGACACACCATTCTAAAAGATATTGTAATCATTGGTTTGGGGTTGTTATGGTCGTCAGTAAAATCGTCGGGCGGAGGGGCTAATGTCGGTATCGAGAGGGGAAGGAAAGAGAATGAGAAGCATTCAGTTATATAAACGGAGGAGACAGCGGAGTCGGAGTCTGTCATATTTCAATAGCGCTAGGACCAAGGAGATTATCTAGCGTCTGAGAGCGGAGCGCCACACTACATCGAGTCACTTACTTACCGGCAAGATACGCTTTGCTACCTCACATACCTGAGTGGTTGGGAACGGTATCGGAACTAGGATACCTATGTGGTTTTTCTAGCCGAAAGCTCTACTGCAGCTGAAGCTAAATAAAATAAGTATTTACCCACATATCGACCCCAGCAAAAATGGCGACACAAGGTCATTTTTGAAGCGAGGTATAACAGATTTTATCAGTTTTTTTGCCTCTCTCTCCCAGACTGCTTACCATACAATGGATTAAAGAAGCGAGAGTGCCTGTTCGTATCTATTTACCCATATATAAAGTGAGGATAGATGGGTGTTCATCCCCTTTTCAACGTTATCAGCAGGTTAGCTTTGTGATATATAGAAAAGATAATTCGAGTGTAATTATTATTTTATTTTTATTTCGATAATGATATAACACTTCAAGCGGAAGAATGTGTGAGGGCACACCATCAGACCCTACTTTACATTTTTCCTGATATATTATTATATATCTATAATATACTATATATATATAATATAGAACGGCAAGATGCAACGAAGTTACGAGAAATACAATATACAAAGGCACGTGAAGGGGATTAACGCTAGACATCGTAATTCCTCCGTTACTATAAAGATATTCACAGACGCTGCACTGTCGATAACAACGGACAAGAACGCGTTAAACGATCAGATACATTTGATCAAAGGGCATAATAGTTCCTCACTTCTGCCTCTAGCTATACGGTAATAGTAGGGCAGACTAGGCGCGATTGCAGGCCATTAACGAACCTGAAAAATTTTATGAGCAAAATAGAGTTAAAGGATAAGTGAACTACAATCACCTTCATATTGTTAGATATTTATAAACATTTTTAAATGCTTATAATCTTTTTTTTTTTAAATGATGAGAGTGAGCACTCCCACTATAAAGTTTATTAAGTAAATAGAGTAGGTAATATATATATATATATAATATACTACTATTAAACAGAGAACATAACCAAAACATAATGCAATTTCATCTAGAAACAGCAATAGTCTATCACCATTCTGGGTCTCGGTATTCACCTATATTATAATATTCTCCATCAGGTGTAGTTTTAGTGTCATAACCAGGTCTGTACTTTTAAAAATCTCACATTAGAGCATTGTATTCTAAGCTCTGGCTACCAAATATATATATTATATATAATTATATATATATATATATATTAATATAATATATTATATATATATATATATATTGTAGGGAGGGCTTAATACAGCTAAGTATGCATATTAAAACAAAAAAATGTTTAAAGAAAAATTTTCCTGAAGAACAAAATACAATTTGCGGACCTTCTTTTTTTATAAACATATTGAAATTTCTCGCCGTTGGAACCAGACAAAAAACAAAATTTATGATATATATATTATATATATATATATTATATATATATATTATATACTTATATATATCTATAAACAGAGAAACCAGAGAGTGAATAACTAGACTACAAATCAATTTTTCATCTAAAAGTCAGACAAATCTGTTTTTCGCCTTGCTTTCTTTCTTTTCTTCTTTTTCTTCTCGCTCTCTTTTCTCTCTCTGCTTTCTTTCCTATTTCTTTCTTTTTTCGATAGCCGCCTAACAACTCTCTGCTTTTGACTAAATCGTGGTTGTATCTGACTCACTCGAACCAGACTGTGGACCGGTGCAGAAGAGGCACAACAGAGAGGAACGAGTTGGAACGTATTTTCTTCGAATCAATCCAGCAAATGAGAGGAAGAGAGAGGGAGGAGCGCTTTGGCTTAAAGTCACTGTGATGTTTCTTAGTGCGGCGCATTATAATGCCCGCTCCGTCTTTGCCGAGCCCGCATGCTCGACGTCTTCTTCTTCTTCTTCTCTCGTGTCTTCTCGTGTTCTCTCTTCTGTTCTTCGCTTCATTCGAGAGAGAGAGAGAGAGAGAGAGAGAGAAGAGAGAGAAGAGAGAGAGATGGCAATCAGAAAATAACATGAAACATCTAAAGATTTTGCATGTCGTACTATCTTTACAATGATAATATACATCACATACACCCACACACATATATATAGTTAAGCTATAATATATATATATTATATGTGTGTGTGTGTGCTGGTGTGTGTTGTGGTGTTGTGTGTGTGTAGGGAGACATGCACGTATTTTCGTGAAGCAAGCTTCATAGATGTTGGTTATTATTCCTGAAATTGGGGCGCACCAACAGAAAGAAAGATTTTACCACGAGCGTTGTGTGTGTGAGAGAGTGTGCTGACCATAGCGTGTACGATTCTAACTGGGTGCCCAATTTCTGTCCTCTGGTGCTACCGAAAGCGAAAAAATACTTATCAGTTACAAAGTGAGAACCAAAGCCAGATTATATATATATTTTTATTTATTTATAATTAATAATACAATGAAGAGGTCGGTCTTACATTGGTTCTGATAACGACTTTTTCGTGTTATTCGTCGTCAGAGGCGTTGACTAATATATATATATATATTATATATATATAATAGTATATTATATATGTATGTGTTGTGTGTGTGGTGTGTGTGTGTGTTGTGTGTAACACACATTCACACTAGGATTATAGCCGCCCATCTATTACTCATAGCTGGAGAGAGAAATGCAGTTCAGAGATCCGGCTGCAAATGGGCCTAGTCTGCCCTACTATTACCTAACTAGCTGAGAGAAGGAACCGATTCATTGCCTTTGCATCACATCAGTATGTCAAATTGTAAACAGCCTCATTCTTGTTTGAGGTTTTAGTTTCCAGTTTTTTTATATACTCCCGACAAATATAAGATGTACTAGGTAGTAATATCTCATCACAGAAAGCATGGTTAATGCAACGCATATGGAAGGCATGGTCTGCTATAACGATAATCATTCATAGGAAATCAGATCTCACTGACAAGGTTTTAAAACGACAATTCTTCCAAACGTAGTTGGTATCAGTGTTCTAAGGTATGGCTGCACACTTGGAACCTAACTAGAGAATAAGCTATATGTGGAATTGCACATAGACTGCTGCGTAGAATCTTAATAAGTCGTGGAAACAACACCCACAAGGGAGCAGCTGTTGCGCACTTGCCACTATCACTCAGACATCCTGAGTGAGACGAACATGACATGCAGGAGAGCAAGGACGAACTCAATAAGCGACGTTCTCCTATGGAAACCAGCACATTGGTACACCAGTATGGGCCGTCCAACAAAAAGACGCTATCCCCCCTTGACGCAGTTCTACGCGGATGCGATGCGCCATAGAGGAATCCACGAGGACAATGGAATTAGTTGGACTGGTTGTTGAGGACTACATTGATATCCGTGCTACTAGCGCGGCATGATGATGATGAAGAATGACAATGACTCAGGCTGATGAAGTATGCATTCAGAACGTTAGTCAAGCTGATAACAAATCAAATTTACTTTGATTCTTCATATGGGCCGTGGTAATTCCATGTCAATTCCGGCCATGTCACCCGACCCTTCTATTTTGAATTGGTTGAAACATCTTAAACACTGTAAAAAATGGGAAATTCCTGACTGAACTGGTCAGGAATCTTTGTTGATCCTATCTTCCTTCATAAATAAGAAGATTGAATTGTATTTGATAAGAGAGAGAAATGAGATAATTCCTTAGAAGAACCTTTAATTTGATTTGTGCCCACCAAATGACTGTGCTTGACTCTTTAAGGTCATCTCAACAAAATTCCGCTTACCTATTGTTACATTTAGATAGTGAGATTATTCAAATAATTTTTCAATCATCTTCCGAAAATATCTTCTGGAAAAAAATTCAAGCTCGTTTATGAGTATTGCCCAGAACCAGCAAACGTCAAGCTTTCTGTCTGTTTCTGATCTGTGTGGGAGGTGCACTAAATACCCACCTTTGCACCACAATAGCCAACTGGCAATATGTGATGCTTTCCGAAACCATAGGTATAGTGAGTTTGTACGGCAGATGATCTGTAAGATTATAGCTATTCTATTAAAGTAGGTGACTATAAAAAGAAAAAACTATGTCCTTTTTTTTTAATGGCTGTTCTCCAAACCGTATGTAATAGGGTAAGTAGTGCTTAATAAACATTGAAAGCAACTCTATGTGGGTTATTTTAATAATGGATAACTCATCATTCATTATTAACTCAGCGGACAAGGAAACCTGTAAATTTGTAAAAGCGAATTTACGTCCTTTATTTTTATTAGAATTTTCTACACGGCGTTTCCTATGGTAGAGGGTTTTTTTTAATTAGTCTCGCACGTCATTAGAATCTCCCGTAAAACTTGCCTTGATTCCAGCACACGACTGAATAGAAAACAAATATGTCTTACCTATGGATAATTAGGCGATCGATGTGCTGCGTAGAGTCTTGACCGGATCTCGTGTAATGAGGTACGGAGGTGAGAGTACGCCGTTATACGGGGACTTAAGAAAAGATACAATTGCTTTGCACAAAAAATGTAGGGAGATATAGGGAAAGGGATGGTTGAAACCGCGGACCAGAGGAGGTCGAAAGTAGATGAGCCAAATGCGTCAATAGGCTGACTGAAGGGCATGAGACAATTCGAGTGATGTGTGGGGAAAACGCTTAAACGCGGAGTCAGAGGTGTGATGTGTGGGGCAATGGTAAGTGCGTCGTGCACGGGAGTGGAGTACTTACGGCTGGATGTGATGGCCTGGTATTGGGGGCGTTGCAGCGCGGACGACGTTGTGAGGCAAATATGAGAAGGGGAGCTAGCGATTTACAGTTGGCATGAACTGGTAGGGCCTGAGGGGAGCGCTGCCGCTAAGGGATTAAAAATTGGAGATACGGAACTAGTTTCAGAGGAGAGAGTGGCGGTGGGGGGGCCATGAGATGCACTCGAGTGATGGGGGGAGGTGGCACAGGTGCTGGTTAGTGGCTGTGAAATACGTCGTTGCGGAGTTGCGGTCGGTCTATGGCAAGGTTATAACTGTCGGATCATGTCGGAGGGGCCAGAGCCCCGGCGTGTGGAGTGGATCCAGAGAAGGGTAGGGGAAGCCGGAGGAGTGTTGGGTGACTAAGAATAAGTCGGATTGGTAATGGTCGGGCATGGCGGATGGAACGGAGCTCCAAGGGTTGGAACAGTTATTAGAGCGCGGAGCGCGGAGCGGGGAGGCCCTGAGTCAGGGAGGGAGGAAATGCTACGAAGGAGATAATATCGAGACAAGATAGGCGGTGTAAAGGGGGGGCGCTTAATATGTAAAAGGCGGTCTGACGCCGTCGGTAATGTACGTGAAGAACGACGGACCGGGGACGAGAGGGAGAATTGCGGCTAAGCTGGTCTGTGAGTGTACGAGGCACCTGTATAACATGCTGGTTCCTTAGTGTAGGGGAGAATCTGCACAGGGGGGGGGACGATAAACCTCAAGTAGATTGCATTTGTCAGAGGGTATTGACAGGCGGCACGGAGGGAACGGAACGGAGATGCAGGTCTCTTCGTAATAAGTCCGCTAGGTCATGTTGGCGCCACATAAGTCCACGAGGGCATCACGGCCGTCCCAGCGTCTCTGGCTCGGCTGCGGGGGGGGAGACTGATGCGAAATGTGGTGGTGGATTGCAACGACGTACGCGGTGCTGACTCTTGGTGAGTCATGGTCACGCACAGTGGACAACGCGGTTAGAGCGGGTGCGGAGTCTTGCGATCGCAAGGCTTACAGTATGTACGGGACCGGTGACGGATGGAAGGTAGGGGTT
>CM042145.1:129098483-129100937 GCA_023376005.1 Doryteuthis pealeii | reverse complement strand
GCCCGGTTTGCTTTTAATAAATGAAGAAAATCAAGATTGCTTTCTGATTTGTTAAAATAAGACACGTAAATCTGTGATAGCTGTGCAACGATTGGATGAAAAGAAATTTGGGGAAAAATTGAAGAAACGAGAGGAAAGAAAAACTATTAAATTTTTTTTAAGGAAACTCACTTACTCAAAGATCTCAATGCCGAAACATGAAAAAGAACGTTGTAAAAATTTACCTCTGAAAAATAAAAGCTTAGATTAAAAAAATATTGTTTAGAGAATAAAAATATACGACGGAAAATAAATTACAGCATATTGGATGCGACCTACAAACTATCTAACCTGAAGGATTAATTTAGAATTTTGAAACTTAAAATTTAAATGAATATGTGTATACTTCTAAAAGACTTGCTAGATGTATGCACAGCTGAAGCAACTTATATAATAAAGTGATGTCCTAGACGTCTAGATTTACTCTCTAGATGTATGCACAGCTGAGCAACTTATATATAGAGTGATGTCTAGACGTCTAGTTACTCTCTAGATGTGGGCAACAGCTGAGCTTTCTTATATAATAGAGTGATTGTCTAGACGTCTAGATTACTCTCTAGATGTTGTACACAGCTGAGCAACTTATATAATGGAGAGTGATGTCTAGACGTCTAGATTACTCTCTAGATGTTGCACAGCTGAGCAATTATATAATAGAGTGAGTTAGACGTCTAGATTACTCTCTAGATGTGGGCCAGCTGAGGCAACTTATATAATAGAGTGATGTCTAGACGTTTAGATTTTACTCTCTAGATGTGTGCACAGCTGAGCAACTTCTATAAAGTGGTTCTAGACGTCTAGATTAACTCTCTAGATGTGTGTACAGCTGAGCAACTTATCTAATAAAGTGATGTCTAGACGTCTAGATTACTTTCTAGATGTGTTCACAGCTAAGTAACTTACATAATAAAGATGGGTTTATTGCCCAGCGCCTGAGGCGCCCCCCCCCCTCGAGGGCAATGCCGAAGGGATCGACGCAATTTTTGTTCTTTCCCACCTTGAGCTTCGGCTTGTGAGTGGGCCCACGTTAAAACGAGGCCTTGTGCCCTTCCCATACAAGTGGGGTATGAGGCAAATACCTTTACATAATAAAGTGATGGTGATGTCTAGACGTCTAGATTATTGTCTAGATGTCTGCACAGCTAAGTAACTTACATAATAAAGTGATGATATCTAGGCATCTATATTACTGCCTTGATATGTGCACATCTAAATTATTCTAAATAATATTCTAAATATATATTAAAACGAGGATGTTTAGACGTCTAAATCATTGTCCAAACGTGTGTACATCTGTGCAACTTATATAATAACGGGATGATGTCTAGATGTCCAGATTATTGTCTAGATATATGCACAGCTGAGCAACTTACATAATAATGTGATGATGACTATACATCTAGATTAATGTTTAGATGTGTACACTGCTGAGAAACTCATATATTTTATTATAATGGAGATTATGTAACAGTCTGTCTGTAACAGAAACAACGTCATCACTGACGTGATTAGTTACTTTAGAGAATCAGTTTCGACCGGACATTGAGGCGAGACAGACGTGTCACTGCTGAGGTCGACTCTCATCCGCGCGGCGAATAAGAACGTGAGCTAGATTAAATAAAAGCTTGATCAAGAAAAAATGTCTTGTGAATTTAATTAATCTCAATGACTAAAATCAGCCCAAGAAAAGAAGCCCTTAGTTAAAAAGAAGAAGCATTTAGCAACTAGAGGACAAGATGACAGCCAGACAAGAAGTTAACATAAGCAATAAAACAGAAATGAAGCACCAAGTAAGTCTCTAATCTCTGTCTCTCTCTCTCTCTATCACCCGAGTTTCCTCTCTCGATTGTATACCCGATGTTGGGTATACAACATCTATTAATAATGGAGATTCGCTTCCCGTTTTTGTCTGTAACAAAAACTACGTCACTGCTTACGTCACACTACCTAAAACCGTCATAACTTAGAATAAATACACTCAAAATTTGAGCATGCAATGTTAGACAGTCCTCATTGGTTTTTTAAACAAGTTTTGATAAATACATACCTGGCATTATCTATCTATATATAGTTTGTTTTATTTTAATATATATTTAAAGTTATCAGAACTAAGTTTCCATTTCAAATCTTTTATTTTTTACTCCTTTAATAAATTTATTTTATTTTTTAGTCCTTTAATAAATTTGATGATTATACATTACTTATAATACAAACTCTCTGATATTAAATTTTCAACTCCAATTCAATCAGGCAATATTTATTTTACGTCACCCAGAGGGCGTTTTTAATTTTGCTAGTATATGTAATGTTATATAGAAATTAATTAAAATAACATCAAAATAAGTGTAATATGTTATATCCGTTCTAATTTAGTTTTGTTAGTCTTTCTAATTTAGTATATTTCCTTATATTAAA
>CM042145.1:129090983-129095983 GCA_023376005.1 Doryteuthis pealeii | reverse complement strand
GTCCCATCTATGAGTCAAATTGATTTGTTTAAAAATCATTCTTATTCCATAAAGCTGTTGGCAAAAACAGAAACCTCTAAAAGAACAGTAACACAAAAAATGAAATTATTAACAATGAGTTTGTCTGGGCATAAAATAACCCGAGACGATTTTAAATGCCGTTAAAATCAATCAATCAGACCATATACGGCCAATAGGTATTGGTAGATTCGGTGGTAAAAAGACTGATTAAATAGAGAATATTTCGCTACGGCCAATAAGTATTATTCTATTCTGTATGAAATAGACTGATTCAATTACGCATATCTCTCTATGGCCAATCATTAAATTAATTCTTAAACAATTTGATTCAATAGCGCATATTAATATACTGCCAATAAGTATTATTAGATTCCATCTTAAACAGACTGATTTAATAACGCATGTTCCTCGCTGGCCAATAAGGATTATCAGATTCGGTCTTTTTGGCATCCTTCCGTCTGCTACAGACGATGGCGTAGTGTCCAATTAAAAAAAAACTGCATCTGCACGAGTGGCTGAACAGGCCAATTTGAATGTCAATCTCTGGTGCAGGGACTGCAATCAAAAAGTGATGCTTGCTGGAGTTTCTGTTGTCTCTTCTTCCTTCTGGCTCTCTTTTCTGTGGCGGTTTCTTTCCTCTCTCTTTCACTCCTTTTCGTGACTTGTTTGACAATGGAGGCGCCAGGCTGCTCAGTTTTCTGCACCAACTTCACATGTGTTGGTGTTGATTGTGCATGTCTCATGCCACATCTTGAAGAGGATTATTAGAGTCGGTATTACCACAGACTAATTCAATTAGCGTATCTCTACGGCCAATAGTTATTATTAAATTCGTCTTCACAGACTAATTCAATAGCGAATTCTCTACGGCCAATTAGTATTATTAATTCGTTATACACAGACTAATTCAATAGCGCATATCTCACTACACGCCAGTAGTTTATTATTAATTCGTCTTACACAGTTAATTCAATAGCGCAGATCTTCTTACGGCCAATAGTTATTATTAATTCGGATATCTTTTCAATAGTCATATCGTCTCTACGGCCCAAAGAGTTATTAATATATTCGGTTCTTTACACAGACTAATTCAATAGCGCATATCTTCTACGGCCAATAGTATTATTTAAATTCGTCTTCACAGACTAATTCAATAGCGCATATCCTCTCACGGCCAATAGTTATTATTAAATCACACAGACTAATCTTACACGACACAGACCAATTCAAAGCGCATATCTCTCTACGGCCAATAGTTATATTAAATTCGATTCTTACACAGATACTAATTCAATAGGCATATTCTCTACGGCCAATAGTTATTAAATCGTCTACACAGACTAATCATTAACGCATATCTCTCTACGGCCAATATTATTATAAAATCGGTCTACATAGTTCTAATTACAATGCGCATATCTCCTACGCCAATAGTATTATTAAATTCGGCTACATAGGTCTAATTCATAGCGCATATTCTCTACTACGGTCTTACATGTTAATTCAATAGCGCATATTTCTCTACGGCCAATAGTTATTATAAATTCGATCGGCGGCATATCTCTCTACGGCCAATATTATTATTAAATTCGATCTTACACCAGACTAATTCAATAGCGCATATCTCTCTAGGCCAATAGTTATTATTAAATTCGGTATTACACAGACTAATTCAATAGCGCATATCTCTCTACGGCCAAATAGTTATTATTAAATTCGTCTTACCACAGACTAATCTGAATAGCTATATTCTCTGGCCAACTCACAACAGATAATTCAATAGCGCAATTCTTCTACGGCAATAGTTATTATTAAATTCGGTATTACACAGACTAATCAATAGCGCATATCTCTCTACGGCCAATAGTTATTATTAAATTCGGTCTTACACAGACTAATTCAATAGCGCATATCTCTCTACGGCCAATAGTTATTATTAAATTCGGTATTACACAGACTAATTCAATAGCGCATATCTCACTACAGCCAGTAGTTATTATTAAATTCGGTCTTACACAGTCTAATTCAATAGCGCATATCTCTCTACGGCCAATAGTTATTATTAAATTCGGTATTACACAGACGAATTCAATAGTGCATATCTCTCTACGGCCAATAGTTATTATTATATTCGGTCTTACACAGACTAATTCAATAGCGCATATCTCTCTACGGCCAATAGTTATTATTAAATTCGGTCTTACACAGACTAATTCAATAGCGCATATCTCTCTACGGCCAATAGTTATATTAAATTCGGTCTTACACAGACTAATTCAATAGCGCATATCTCTCTACGGCCAATAGTTATTATTAAATTCGGTCTTACACAGACCAATTCAATAGCGCATATCTCTCTACGGCCAATAGTTATTATTAAATTCGATCTTACACAGACTAATTCAATAGCGCATATTTCTCTACGGCCAATAGTTTATTATTTAAATTCGGTCTTACACAGACTAATTCAAAAGCGCATATCTCTCTACGGCCAATAGTTATTATTAAATTCGGTCTTACATAGTTAATTCAATACGCATATCTCTCACGGCCAATAGTTATTATTAAATTCGCATAGTCTAATTCAATAGCGCATATTTCTCTACGGCCAATAGTTATTATTAAATTCGGTCTTACATAGTCTAATTCAATAGCGCATATTTCTCTACGGCCATAGTTATTATTAAATTCGATCTTACAAGACTAATTCAATAGCGCATATCTCTCTACGGCCAATAGTTATTATTAAATTCGATCTTACACAGAACTAATTCAATAGGCATATCTCTCTACGGCCAATATTATTATTAAATTCGGTCTTACACAGACTAATTCAATAGCGCATATCTCTCTACGGCCAATAGTTATTATTAAATTCGGTCTTACACAGACTAATTCAATAAGCGCATATCTCTCTACGGCCAATAGTTATTATTAAAATCGGTCTTACACAGACTAATTCAATAGCGCATATCTCTCTACGGCCAATAGTTATTATTATTAAATTCGGTCTTACACAGACTAATTCAATAGCGCATATCTCTCTACGGCCAATAGTTATTATTAAATTCGGTCTTACACAGACTAATTCAATAGCGCATATCTCTATACGGCCAATAGTTATTATTAAATTCGGTATTACACAGACTAATTCAATAGCGCATATATCTCTATGGCCAATAGATTTTGCCAAGCGGACCTCTAATGGGTTAATAACTACAAATTCAGGCACTCTAAATTGTTTACTAAGTAAAATTATATCACGATTCTCTTTTGCAGTGTCCCCCGTGGAAGGCGCAAAGTCTGGCCTGTGACGTCAGAACAGTTTGATCATTTGTAAATCAGTCAGCGAGTCGGTCTCAGAGGTAAAAATTGCGTGCGAGAATGTGTCTCGGGCTAGAAAGTCGGAAATATCCCATTTAAATAAAAGTGTGTATTTGTGTGTGTGTGTGTGTGTGGAGGGGGTGACGGGGGGGAGTGTGGTGGAGAGAAAGCGTTTGTTTTAGAAATTTTATTTTTGGCTCGCGTCTCATAAAAGTCAGAAACGCGAGCTGCAGACGAAATGTTGCTCCCGCAAGCCACAGTTGTTGAGGTCCGTTCATTTTGTTTTTATGAGCCAAAGTTGCTCTTTTCTAAAGAATCGGTATCACCCCACCTCTCTCTCTCTCTCTCTCTCTCTCTCGTCCATTCTTCCTTTCTGGTTGTATGTTCTCCTTGGAGCTGTTCTTTCTCGAGGACTATTCCAGAAAACAAACATGAAAGTATTAGAAATCAGGAATACCAAACCTTTTTACAACCGAATTTAGATTGGATACGCTGAGCGTCTTCGGATCGGTCGGCTAGAGTTACTAACCACAAGACATGTCTGATTTTTTGAGAAGAGGTAACCAAAGGCAGGTCGTAATGTAGTCATGAGAAAGAAAAAATAAAGACTAAGAAAGGATTTAAGGGAAAAGAAAGAAAGAAAAAGAAGAAAACGAAAAAAATGAAGAAAAAACAAACAAACAAAAAACACAGAAAGAAAAGAGAGAGAGAGACAGACAGACAGACAGAGACAGAGACAGAGAGAATGTAAGGAACAAAGGAAAGAAAAAAGAAGAAAGAAAGAAAGAAAGAACAAAGAAATAAAAATGAAAAAAAAGAAAAAAGGTGAAAGACAGTAAGAGAAAAGAGGAAAAGAAAAGATAGGGAAGAAAAAAAAGAAAGAAAACAGAGAAAGAAAAAAGGAAAGAAGATAGAAAGAAACAAAACAAAGAAAACACATAAAAAGAAAAAGAAAACACACAAAGAAAGTAAAGAGATAGATAGATAGATGGATAGATAGATAGATAGATGGTCAAAGGGAAAGATGCAGTGGATGTAGAGAAGAAAGAGAAGGAGGGGGGAATGAAAAAGTAGAGAGATAGAAAGGAATGAAAATGATAGATAGATAGATAGAGAGAGAGAGAGAGAGAGAGAAGAGAGAGAGAGAGAAAAGAGAGAGAGAGAGAGAGAATAAAAAGGGGAAATGATATACGAAACAAGGAAGTGATGAGAGAAGAAAAGAAAAGTGGGAGGAATGAAAAAGAAGAGATAGAGAAAAAATGAAAAGGATAGAGAGAAGAGAGCAGAGAGAGAGAGAGAGAGAGAGAGAGAGAGAGAGAGAGAGAGAGAGAGAGAGAGAGAGAAGAGAACAAAGAACAAAGAACAAAGGAAAGAAAACAAATGAGATCAAAAGAGAAAAAAAGGAGAAAGAAAAATGAAGACAAAAAAAAAAAAGAAAAAGTAAAAAAGAGAAAGAAAAGAAAGCAAGAGAAAGAGAGAAAGAAAAATAAATTAGAAAGAAAAAGAAAAGAGAAAACAGAGAAAGAAAAGGAAAAGAGGAAAGGGAAAGAAAGAAAGAATCAAAAGAAAGAAAAACAAAGAAACAAAAAGGGGTAAGAAGTGCAAAAGATTGGAAAAGGAAGAAAGAGAGAAAAAGACAGAAAGGAAGAACAAAA
>CM042145.1:129055983-129085983 GCA_023376005.1 Doryteuthis pealeii | reverse complement strand
TCTTTGATTGAAGCAGATTATGATTATCGCTACCGCGCTCCACCCTCTCTCTTTTTCTCCTAATCTCTTTCTTGCTTTCTTATTATATTTTTTCTGGGTACCATTCCTTTTTCATCGTTTTATTTTTTTAATTATAAAAACAGAATGGTACATTATTTAGTTCAGGTGAAGACTAAGAATTCGGCCAATAAGCGACACCAGATAATCAGGATTTATATTTCTGCATTTCATCTTGAACGATTTTGAGAGTCTCATTTTTAACCAGAGCTAGTAAAGGTAGCGTTGAAATGGAGTCAACAGCACCTGGTTACCGACAGTTTCTCACCTATGTGACCTTCACACCAAAGAGTTTGTAGATCTAATAGGCGAGAAACTGTCAGTAACCAGTTTACAGAGGTAACTTGATTGTCGAACACCCCAGCTTACGAGTTTTCCGAGGTACGAGCCATTTTGAATCCCCCGTTGGACAAAGGTCTTTTCAATTCTTTCTAAGCTAGTCTTACCAGCACACCCTTCATTAAGCTATTTTCGGACCATATGACCTTTAGGCACCCCTTTTTGATCTCGATTAAGAAAGGACATGTTTCTCATTTACACCGTCAATATCCAGTTGTTTTAACAGACGATTTTTAGATATTTTTTTCAAATTATAAGACTAACCCCTAACCCTAACCCTAACCCCTAATCCTAACCCCTAACAAACAACCGGATATTTTTACGGTGTAAATGAAAAACATCTCCTTTCTTAATCGAGATCAAAAAGGTGTGCCTAAAGGTAATATGGTCCTATTTTCCTACTACGCTTATTATTTCTTGGGCAACACTCTATTAATCTTTTTACCATCTCTTATCCACAAAGCTTGCTATCTAATACTTTCTCTGATATTTCTTACATTTGCCTGTTCACTCATTCGTATTGATCTATTTTTCATCTCTTTTATTCCTAGCATTGAACCTTTCTCTTGACCTCTGTGTGATTCAGAATTTCTTTTCTGGTGATTTAGTTCATTTCCATGTTTCACAACCACATGCCAGAAATGGTATTATACAATTTTACGGTGTGAGCATATTGGTAAAGTACACATTATCATGTCTGCGTTCACATGAAAAGCATTCCTACTAACTTTTTATTTTATTTCTTTTACAGGATCTGAATGATACATAAATATAAAGGGACAAAGAGAGAAACATAGATAGATAGATAGACAGATAGATAGGGAGCCACGAATTCTAATATATATAAACAGAATTAGATGGATAGATAGATAGATAGATAGATAAGAAGTAACGAAATCTAATATATATGAACAGAATTAGATAGATAGATAGATAGATTGATTGCTTGATAGATAGATAGATAGATAGATAGATAGATAGAAAGCGATGAATTCTAATATATATGAACGGAATTAGATAGATAGATAGATTGATTTCTTGATAGATAGATAGATAGATAGATAGATAGATAGATAGGAAGCGATGAATTCTAATATATATGAACGGAATCAGATAGATAGATAGAGAGATAGATAAATAGATAAGCAAGGAATTTTAATATATATTAACAGAATTAGATAGATAGATTGATTTCTTGATAGATAGATAGATAGATAGATAGATAGATAGATAGATAGATAGGAAGCGATGAATTCTAATATATATGAACAGAATTAGATAGATAGATTGATTGATAAATAGATAGATAGATAGATAGATAGATAGGTAGGTACGTAGGCGGGAAGCGATGAATTCTAATATATATGTATAGAATTAGATAGATTGATTGGTTGCTTGATAGATAGATAGATATATAGATAGGGAACAATGAATTCTAATATATATGAACAGAATTAGATAGATTGATTGCTTGATAGATAGATAGATATATAGATAGAAAGTGATGAGTTCTTATATACATGAACGGAATTAGATAGATATATAGATTGATTAATAAACAGCGACGAATTCTAATATATATAAACATAATTAGATAGATAGATTGATAGATAGATAGATAGGAAGCAACGAATTCCAATATATAGGATATATATAACAGAACAAGATAAATAAACGTTGTGTTCATCTGTTATATCCCTTATATATATATATATATATATATATATATATATAATATATATATATAGGGTGATCCACAGACACGTGTTTCGATTTATCAAGTCTCTTCAGTGTGGCTAGACATTTTGTAAGCTACCTACAACCGGAAGTGAAATCCGATCGGTTGGTTGTCAGTTCGGCACCTTAACCATTAAGCTGTCTTCACTTATAGAATGCGAAGGGGATTTTAATTGTTTAATACACACATCGCTTTGTGTGTAAAGGCCGGCACAGAGTGCTCCATTCCTTATGTAGAAGAGCGTTGAATTTACGCTTGAGTTGGCGGCCGTCAGCGAGATCCCCCCCAGAGTGCTCAACCCTAGGGGATGGGGAGCATATATAAGGTCATCCACAGACACGTGTTTCGACTTATCAAGTCTCTTCAGTGTGGCTAGACATTTTGTAAGCTACCTACATATTGTAAGCTACCTACATATTTGTAAGCTACCTATATATATATATATATATATATATATATATATATATATATATATATATATATATATACAGGGTGTTCGGGACAAATTTGATATACTTATATTTGGTTATTTTTATCCGTAGGTTGGAGATATTGACGCACACTACGAATAATTTAAAAGCTTGGACGCTTTTTTATTCCTATACGTGATGTCAGATAGAATGGATGACTGGAACCCACCTAAATCATGGAAGAAAATAACTTGTATCATGATGATCTGCACCGGCAATTAAAACAAGGAGATTATGGTTGCTGTCCAATGCTCCCTGAGCACTGTAAAAACAATGAGGCATGAACCGGAGAATTGCAATGAAGACTACGGGGCTGTGGCTAGAAGAAAGCAACATAACAGACGTTCTGATTGCGTTCGTACAGCAGAATTCCTCGAAAATCAGCAGAAAAGGTGTTGCGGGACCCTGGTATTGGAATTCGGGCTTTGTCACAGGAATTAAATGTTTCAACCTCTACCATGAAGCTTGCACTCTAGGAAGACATTTGCTACTACTCATACAAGCGTCGCAGAGGTCAACAGCTCCCATAAAATGCCCATGAAAATCGTCTGATAAAGGCGAAACAACTTCTGAGCAAAGTGAAACATCCTGCTGAACCACAAACAATCTGGCTCTTTCCCGATGAGAAAAACTTTTGCCAAGATCAAAAGCACAACACGCAAAATAACAAATGGCTTGCGTACAGTTCAAAGGATACTCCTCGTGTCATGCAGACTAAATTTCCCCAAACTGTGATGGTATTCGGATGTGTGTCCTATGAGGGTGATGTGATGCATCCGCATTTTTTCAGAGAGGGTCTCAGGTTGAATTCAGATGCCTACGTGGAGTTGCTAAATACTGTAGACAAGCCCTGGATAACAACGGTAGCCAATGGTAGGCCATATGTATGGCAGCAGGATTCGGTCCCCTGCCCCACCTCTGAGAAAAGTAAAAAATGGTTGTCAGCGAATTTTTACGACTACACAAGTCCCAATGTTTGGCCAATGAACTTCCCAGATCTTAACCCCATGGATTCTTATGTATGGGACGATGTTGAGAAAGACACCACTCGCCGTGCCAGTACTACAAAAGCCCAGTTAATCGACAAAGCTAAGGTAGTTTTTGAGACTCTTCCCAGCTTGTAACATCAGCTTGCTCCAGGTTCCGGAGCAGAATTGAGGCTGTGATCGACGCTAATGGCGGTTATTTTGAGTGAACTTGTTGACAGTCGTGTAATTTCCGTATCTGTTGAATTTCTTTTTAGTAGTTTAGTAGTTACCAAGCACTTTTTCTTTTTCCTTATAAAACTGTCAAATTTATCTCGAACGCCCTATATATATATATATTTGCTAGCATATATTTGCTAGTATATATATATATATATATATATATATATATATATATATTATACAAAATATATGCACCCTCTGGGTGCAAGTATTTAAGTTTTAATGTAATAAAATTTGTATTAAATTAGAAAGGCTAATGAAACTAAATAAGAATACAGATAAAAAGATTTGAAACAGAGGGAGTATAATAAAAAATGGAACAACTGAAACTTACTCTTCCACCACTCTCATCTTTCATTGTTATTTTTTCTAATTTAAGTATTTAGTTATAAGAGGAAGTAAAGAATAAAATGACAGTTATTTTATCTTGTTAATGGATTTCATCTCAAATTCATTGAAGAGATTTTTGCTTATATTCATTAAAATAAAACCAAACAGTTAGAAATCAATAATACTAAGCACATATTTATTAAATTCGAAATTTTTTACACTGTAAACCGCTATTTTGTTGTATATTTATAATTGCATGTGTTGTATGTTAGTTAACAATTAATATTTTATTATAACATTTTAAATAAAAATAAAAATAAATGGAGAATCTGATGTCAATATAAGAGAATATTGAGTAAATATAGACAGAAATCTCCATAAATAAAATAATTGAGATTAGTTTGATTGTAAAAATATACTACCATCAACCGGGAAGAAAAAATTTTGGAAAAAGAAAGACCAAGATAATCGTACAAACAAAAAAAAATAATCTATTAGTACAATATTTTGGCCAAAAAAAAAAACAATATATATATATATTATATATATATATATATATATATATATATATACATACAAAACCGCCAGGAGAGTAAAGCTAATAAGTAAAAAAGTGCTCAATACCTAGTAGAGCAATAATAAAGATAAATCTAATGAGTCAGACGAACCTACTAAAAGTTTCGCTTAATGCTCTTCAGGGTTAAGATCTGACTAAAGAATCTAGGAGCAAACGCATTAAACATAGTACTTACCACCGTGATTCAAATAAATCACATAAATTAGCATAAACTAAAATGACCAATAGAAAAAACAACAAAAAAAAACAAAGAACACTATTAAATGAATATTTTATTATATATATATTTAATTTTTTGTTTTTTGTTGTTTTTCTATTGGTCATTTTAGTTTATGCTGATTTATGTGATTTATTTGAATCACGGTGGTAAGTACTATGTTTAATGCGTTTGCTCCTAGTCTCTTTAGTCAGATCTTATCCCTGAAGAGCATTAAGAGAAACTTTTAGTAGGTTCGTCTGATTCATTATATATATATATATATATATATATATATATATATATTATATATATGGTTAGATAAATAGGTTCATAGGAAGCAACGAAGTCTAATAGATATGAAGGACTTAGATAGATAGATAGATAGATAGATAGATAGTAAGGGAGCGGCGAATTCTAATATATATGATGATAGAATAGATTTATTATATATATGATAGATAGATAGATAGATAGATAGAAGCGATTTCTAATATATATGAACAGAATTAGATAGATAGATAGATAGATAGATAGATAGATAGATAGATAGATAGGAAGAATATAAATAAATGATATTAGATTTAGATAGATATAGATAGATAGATAGATAGATAGATAGATAGATAGATAGATAGATAGATCCAATATATATGATATATATAAACAGAAAGAGATAAATAAACGTTGTGTTCATCTGTTCTATCCTTTAATATATTATATATATATATATATATATATATATATATATATATATATATATATCAAACGAAAGAGAAGAAAAACATTGTCAATAGTAACAGGTTGAAATCATAGAAATTCAATTGGTTTATTTCCTTCTTTTTATGTATAAATCTTTTTTCACTTTACATGCCAAACAAGTTCCATAAAAATAAATCTATTCACTTGCCGCCATCCTAGCGTGAAATCTCATCTTTATGAATGAATAAAGAAAATGAAAATGTTCAAATTTAAAAAAAGAAATTCTTTGATATTTGTGTCATTTGTGCAATTTGAAGTTGTCATAAAAAACGTAGATGTATTTACGAAATGCAAGTCAGTGGATCTTGGGAAATAAAAAAAAAGTGGGTGGTACTGGTATTCAGTCGGGTAGTTGGGGAAAAAAAGCACGCCCATAGTCCGCCATTTATTTAAGGATACATATCTTATTATAATGAAGATTCGGTGTCTGTCTGTCTCTTACCGATATTGCATCACTGATTACGTCACAATACCCACAGAAATTATTGGTTGGTTGGTTGGGTTTGTTTGTACGGCATGTCAACCCTTGTTGGGTCATTTTATGCCGTAGATGTTTTTGTTTTATTCATTCTTGATGGGTACTCAATTAGTTTTAAACATATTTTTTTCTATTTGACCCATAAATGGAACCCTAACAGATACTACCACTTCGGGTCTGAGAGGACCCAGGAATTGAGTAAGGGCCAACTGAATCCCAACAATGGAAACTAAAATTCCATCAATCAATTCCATCCCTACCCTAATAAAAAAAAACTTTTCTTTGTTATGTGTTTTTAACTAAGAAAAATATATCTGTATGAATTTGCAATATATTTTATTTGTTTATTTATGTTCTTATCAATGATATTTTTCTTTGGCCGAATAAATTTTTAAACTTAAATGTTTATAGTGAACTTATTAACATAAGCGTATCCGAAGCTCGATCGTACCTCAACTTTTAGCTTCCAACACAAAGTAAAAAATCGACCCAGTGACAGCTCGTAACTCGAAAAACTCGCAAGTTAGAGCACTGGTAAGTCAAGGTACCAATGTAGATATATATATATATATATAAATCAGTTTTCTAAACCAGTTCTACATATGTATTGAGCACTTTTCTATATTCTTTCATTATCCCGAATTATTAGTTATTTCTTTTTTCTCAACTGTCAAAATTGTGACTCGCTCAATATTTTTTTGTCTTTTCCGTCATGTTCTCTTCAATATATATATATATATATATATATATATATATATATATATTTATTTAAGAATGGAAATGAGTAACCTACTCGAGTTTCATCGATAGATTCTTCAGGGTTACTTTTAAATTAATCGAGTTTACGATTCATCTTTGGTGTTATAAACATGCCCGTTGGAATGGGACTTAAATTCAGTAGAGGAACGCTTGTTTACATTTTCATAGATCAGGAACGGTTTTTGATTATTGAATTAAAAATTTGAATTAATTTATGGGAATTATTTTTTCAATTATTATTTAATAAAAGATATGTTATGGGTCGTATTAATAGTTAAGAGTTGAAAATTTAAAATTATTTAATAACTAGTTTAATTTGGTTTGAGAGTATTTAAAAAATACAGGTTGTGTATGTTACGATAATAAAAATAAAAATAAAAATAAAAATAAAAATAAAAATAAAATTTTATTTTTATTATCGTAACATACACAACCTGTATTTTTTAAATACTCTCAAACCAAATTAAACTAGTTATTAAATAATTTTAAATTTTCAACTTTTAACTATTAATACGACCCATAACATATCTTTTATTAAATAATAATTGAAAAAATAATTCCCATAAATTAATTCAAATTTTTAATTCAATAATCAAAAACCGTTCCTGATCTATGAAAATGTAAACAAGCGTTCCTCTACTGAATTTAAGTCCCATTCCAACGGGCATGTTTATAACACCAAAGATTAATCGTAAACTCGATTAATTTAAAAGTAACCCTGAAGAATCTATCGATGAAACTCGAGTAGGTTACTCATTTCCATTCTTAAATAAATTTATGCTCTACATTGTATTGAGCACTTTGTATTTGTTTTTTCTCAACCTTAACCTCTGGATATTGTGCGCTTCCAACGATCGTTCTTATACCCACCGGTAAGTTAATACTTATACATATACAAATATATATATATATATATATATTTGTGGGTGTGGGTGTGTGTATGTGTGTGTATGTATATATATATATATATATATATATATATATATATATTCTATAGTAGACTGTATTTTAAGCGTATTTCTCTTATAAAATCTCACTATGCCATTTATCTGGGTTACGGCTATATTCGTATATAACATAATTGGAATTTGATATATATATATATATATATATATATATATATATATATATATATATACATATGTATATATATATAAAGCTTTATTTGAAAGGTCGGTAAGATTTATACCTTTGATGTATTGGCGCAATACAATCTTTTTAACATAGTTTTCACAAATTGGGTTGGTTCCAGATTGACCTAAGCTTATAAAAATCAACCTTTGAACTCAGAAATAACATCTGTGACTTTACCATGATCTTTTTATACCCTTTCATGTCATATATATATATATATATATATATATACATACACGCATATATATATATATATATATATATATATTATATATATATATATATATATATAATCATGGAAGAATGGCATCGGGATTTTCTTACTGTCTACTCCTATACTCTCTCAAATTATCTATTTTTTCTCCTCTTTTTCTTTTTTCGCTTATATCTTCTCTTTTTTTCTAATATCTTCTATTCTGTCTTTCTCTTTTTTTCTCTTCTATCTTCTCTCCCTTTCTTATCCCCCACTTTTCCCCCCTCTTCTTTATTTCTCTATCTATTTCTCTTTCCATGTCTCTCTATATATTCCTTTCTTTTCACTGCCTGCCTTTTAGCAACTCTTCTCCCTCTCTCTCTCTCTCTCTCTCTCTCTCTCTCTCTCTCTCTCATCCTTCCTCCAAACAATGAGTTGACCGTAAGAGGTTCTGGAGCCATTCTGTCTCACCTAAGTCGTATCCAAATCCGCCACTAGGCGGCGTTCGCATTTACTTGCTCTTGCCTCCCCCCACTTCCACACCCATTCCCGCTTTTTTTCCGTCGATATCCAGCCTACCTCGATGGGCTGAGGGCCAAGTTTTTGTTCAATGCTGCAACCCGTTTAAGTGAGGAAAGGTCACAACCATAAGATCGATCGCCTGTCCGAATCGAACACTGCTCTCACGTTATTCACACCTTCGGCCAAGACGAGAGAAGCTATAAAACAACTCGGCCTCATTTCTCTAATCGACCCTTGACGCAAAGTGCATCGACTCATCATCCCATGTTCTATTGAGAAGACAAAAAGTGATTCCGAAAAGTATACACGCAGCTAATCGATATTACCCAGCAATCAATGGATCTATATTAATATTTTCATAGCGGTACGTGGTGCACGCCTTATGAAATGAATTCGACGAACAGTGTTCAAATCATGGACGAGGCTGTTTAAATCTCACATAGGGCTAATACCTTTGGAAAAGGTATGAATCCAACTATTCGCCCTATGGGTAAATAATAGGGAAGACTTGACGCTTTAATCTTGGTTAGGCATGCAGTCTAGTAGAAGGAAAACTCTGAATTTATATATATTAATAATCTATCTTCTATGTTATAATTATTACGCTTGTTCCTTAATCTTCCGACCGTTATAATCTTGAAACACCTTCTGGTCCAAGATGAAATCCAAAAATATAAATCCTGATTATCTGGTATCGTTTAATCGCTGAGTTCTTATTTCTTATGATTTAAAACTTGATTATTTGGTGTTGCTGAATTCTTAATTACTATGAGTGTCATCACCTCAGCTAAATAATCGACCAATCCGTTTTTATTATAAAGAAAGGGAAGAAATAGGACATACTATTCAGAAAAATATAATAAGAAAGACAGAAAGAGAGCAGAAGAAAGATGGAGAGAGAGTGTGTGTTAGCGCCTGGAAGCGATAACGCTAACCTGTTTCGATTCATTATGAAAAGATGAAAAAGAAAGAAAGAAATAAGAAAAGAGTGAGAGAGAGAGTTAAATTAAGATTATTATACTTTTTACATATATTGAATTATTTCGCAATAGCTGTTAAGTAGACATATCCAATGTTGTAATAATTAAATTATCTTACTGTGGTATATCCACAGGTCCTGCTAGTATTAATAATTTCGTACTGTTATGAGGGCTTAGAATACGCTGACTGTATCCCTTGTAGACGAAGGAGTTGCCGTGGCGTAGTGTATAACGTGGTGGACAGTGACATCGTAGTGAGTTCAAATCCGTATGCTGAAGGTTTCATTCATTGTTCGGTATTGGTAAATATCGATAAAAATGTTTTATCTGTAAATACAATATTAGTTTCGATACTTTTGAACATACTTTGTATAAAACACTATCTGACTATATATATATATATATATATATATATGTATTGCAATCTGGATTCACAACAGAGTTATGAGAATTTAACACTATGCATTACTCGACCTACAGTAAATATATTTAAATATATCTAAATATGTCTTTTTGTTTCCTTTCTAAAAATATTAACTCGTAAATTCAAATATATTCTTGATTTCTTTTAGCAAGTGAAAATAACGTTGTATACACTATGTAATCTATCTGTCTCTGTCTCTGTCTCTATCACACACACACACACACACACACATACCCTCTCTCCATCTATCTCTCCCTCTATCTCTCTCTTTCACTCACACTCACATACACCACTTTCTTTCTCTCTCTCTCTCTCTCTCTCTCTCTCTCCTCTCTCTCTCTCTATCTATCTATCTATCTTACTCTCTGTAATTATGATTATGTCACACTGAAAGCACCCGTTCCTACTAGATCATCGTAGTTAAGCAGCGATAGGCCTTTTCAGTCCTTAAATGGGTGAACCCTTAAGCTTACAACAGGCACTGAAATCAACTGGAGTTATTTATTTATCAAAATGACTTGATTCGACATTGTGGGACCCGAAAAGGTTTGATATGCCTCAAAGTAAAAACCAACCATCCAACCAACCAACCAACCAGCCAACCAGCCAACCAACAATCTCTCTTTTTCTCTCTCTTCAAGTACTAGAGTACTTCAGAGTGATTTTTGCCGACCCATTCTCCTACCTTCTCAAACTGTCAGCATCCCACCACCTTCAATTCATAGGCAAACAAATACCAATTCATATGTAAATTATATATCTTTAGAATAGACGCACACTATGTACTTGCTCATTAAACTTTAGGATAATTCTATAGAGGTTACCCATCCTGCCACCGAATACACCGAATACACCGACTGCACCTCTGCAAAGGGATAAAATCCCCCAGTGGGGCCACCTGTTAGCCGTGGGAGTCGACCTGTGATACTTAAGGACAGAGTCCTGGTGACTAAGTAGTCCATGATATGCAACACTCCACTTTAACCCTTACACAGAATAGACGGGAAAACGGAGAGCCCCCCCCCCCACGATCAATCGGCTGGTCACCCCAAGACCTAGCAGCTATATGATTGTCCTGACCCTATTGCTTTTGTAACAAACCCGCAACTCTAGAAGGCAGATGTTGAGAGTCTTTAGTGTCCCGAGTATGATATTAAATTGCATCTCGTGATGAAGTTCCAATTCTGAAGCTGTGTGGAATGTGGAGTGCCCCTTCGTCGTCATTACTCCCAGGTCCACCCTGAACCGTAGTGGTAGTACCTAGTAGGGTCTCATCTGTGGGTTAAATATAAGAACATGAGTTAACAAAAATGTATTTTTTTAAAATCGAGTTTGAAGAAATTTTCAGTAATCAGCAATAATTAATAAAACAATATCTTCGGTTTGTATTATCTGCGTTATTCGGACTATTGTCTTCATCTTTATTGTTTTGTACAACGTTTCGGTCGATATGACCTCCGGTCTTCTTCAGGTATTTCTTGTCGGACTCGGGAACCTTCTCGGACTCGGGAACCTTCTCGGACTCGGGAACATTCTTTTCGAACTCGGGAACGTTGTACAAATAACAATAAAGATGGGGACAATAGTCCGAATAACGCAGATAATACTAATCATCAAGCCTCATTTCAAACATTCAGAGAAATAATATCTTCGGTGCAAAATAACCCCTAAAGGGTTGACATGCTGTAAAACCCAACCAACACCCATCCTGTTGCTGGTTCTTAGAATACGATGAATGTATCCACTGCATAGAGATAAGAACAGGATATAGGCGAAAGAAGTGAGACAAAAGATACTAGCACAGAACCATGCAATACAAGCAAAACAGGACCTTCCAAAATAACGAAAGATAATTCTCCTAGCAAGATGATGGAGAAAGCATGAAGACAAACGAAAATGCAATTGCAAAAGAGACAAAACCTTTGGGGACCAATATTTAGGAAAGGAAAAGAACATGACAAAAAATTATTACTGAATCGTGAGTTGAATCCTCGTGGGATGCCCCATTTAAATCCCTATGTAAAAAAATAGACTTTGCATTGATCCAGCTACTCTGAAAAAAAATGTTAATGTCTACTATCTAAAATATTAAATGAAAAAAAAATCCATGTTGTTATCATTTAAATCTTATTTTTTAATTATCTTCACGAATATAAATCAAATCTCTATTATTTTTGCTCAAAAACCAAGCCCAGGTGATATTTAATGTGTATATATATTTAACTTGTTGTTAATTGTTTTATTTTTGAAGTGTCCACCAGACATACATATACATTGCAAGAACATACGATTCTAGTCGCCATTGTATGCGTTTTAGTTCTGTTGTTAGTATTGAGTGTAGTTTCAGTGAATATTCCTTGTCAGTCAATCTGTAGAATTCCTTGGAAGAAATATTGTAGTGTCAATTTACTCCTTATCTGTTAATTTGTAGTATTCTTTTGTAGAGAGATTGAAGTATCAGTTACTCCTTGTCTGTTGATCTGTAGCATTCCTTCTGGGAGGGAATTCATCCAGCAACTGATTTTAGTGAAATTTATCTACGACCTTAAATTCCTTTTTGTCGTTTTTCATTGGTCAGTTCAGTTCCTGCTACTTGGGATAGTCTATAAGTATAAGTGGTGACTTTTCGTACAGCTTAACAAGAAGAGCACGAGACTAACATACACTCACTAAAAGCAACATTCAAGAAAGTATCAAATTAAAAAAATCAGGCCATGTTGATAAACATGGATTTTGGTTTGAAAAATTAAAATACATCCGCGACAGATTGTTTTAGCAACCGAGTAAACTATTGTAATATATATATTATATAGCAAAATATTTCATAAAATGATGAAAAAATTTAATTATTTTTTTCTCATAAAATGATGAAAAAACTGACATCATTTTATAAGATGATGTTAAATTTTTTTGGACACCCTGTATATTCCCTAAAAAGTAACTAATTTTGATTTTCAATTCAGTAATTAAGTATTCTTTCAGTTTTTTTTCTACTACCAGATCTGATGCAATCCCCAATGAGATTTTATTTTATTCATTTCAACCAGATTGATTGTTAGGAATTCTTGCCAGAATAACAATTGTCTTTTTCTATTGATAAAAAATATATATATATAAAATGTCACCATTTCCAACTTGTCTCCATGAAAATCCCCTGATGCACATCCGTCTTTCTTCTTGGAAGCTTATTTACTACACTCAGCAACCTGATCCAAACAGAGAGTGCCAGTCACCATGTGATCATAAAATGTATATATGTTTATATATATTTACCAACCCCTCCGCACGAGCGGGATGTGACACAAGGTCAATTTCTTAAGCGGAGTTCAACAGGTTTGAATTCAGAGTTTTCCTTCTCCTAGACCGGTTGCCTAACCAAGGTTAAAGAGCCAAGTCTGCCCTACTATTTATCCATAGCTGGAGGGGGAGTAGGATTCATACCTTTCCCAAGGGTATTAGCACTAAGTGAAATGCAATTACCACATCCAGTATTTGAACTCGGGGCGACGAGTCCATTTCCCATGACTTTAACCATTACACCACGCGCTTGTATATATGTTTATAGAATTATGTTTGACTGTGTGTATGTGTGTGTGTGTGTGTGTATGATAGTAATGTATATATAAAATTGAGTGTGCCCTTAATGCATGTCTATGATTAGGCTACTGACTATTTTCCCACCTCACATATCATAAGAGACTCTTTTACAACATGTAGGGAAGTCCATGTGGTGCAGTGGCTAACGTACTGGACTGCTACATTAATGTAAATGAGTTCAAATTCCAGTTGCGCTATTTGGGACGATTTTGGTAGCTTTCAAGTATTAAGCACATCCAAAAGAATGATGGAGGGAAAAACTACCCTGACCCATAAAGAACTCCCCAAAAGTAACCCTCCCCAGCAAATATAGGCCGCGTCTACCTATAATTTGGAACATTTTAACAGCACGGATTAAAAAGTAAGTCGTTGTGGTGGCTTATACGCTTACCAAAGGATTCCATAATTCAGGACTTACTTACTTTAAGCCCTTTTCAACTGGCCAAGGATGGCATTTAAAAACTTAACAGCCTAAACCAAGGAGATTATTTTTGCGTCTCAGGTGGATAGCCACACATTCAATCAGCTCCTCCCTTTACCACGTTGAGTTGGCGAGGGCCGGTATCGATCCCGGAACCTTGTGATTCCTAGGAGGAAAAGCGGCCCTAAACGTCTTTACACCTGCGTCGGCCGTAAGTCGATCTTCGATTGTCTGCTTGGAAGGCAATGATGCTAACCATTACACAACCGACGCACGATAAACCTCCCAGCAAATATAGGCCGTGTCTACCTATAACATGGGAAATTTTATACGGATAAAAGAAGAAATATATTACTCGCTTTTATGCCACTATTTCCGGAAGAACAGGATCGACGCTACTGGAAACAAGAGGAATAGATGACCTACTTTATATATAGACTAGAAGCGGCTACCCAGCAGCGCCTGAGTAGAGGGAGGAAACTGCTGTATTGATTTGTTTAATTTTGAGATTTACAAATGATGGATATTCTTAAGTTGAATTTCAATGCTATTTCTATGTATATTTTGATTTACAAATACTGGATATTCTTAAGTTGAATTTCAATGCTATTTCTATGTATATTTTGATTTACAAATACTGGATATTCTTAAGTTGAATTTCAATGCTATTTCTATGTATATTTTGATTACAAATACTGGATATTCACAATTTCAATGCTATTTCTATGTATATTTTGATTTACAAATGCTGGATATTCTTAAGTTGAATTTCAATGCTATTTCTATGTATATTTTGATTTCAAATGCTGGATATTCTTAAGTTGAATTTCAATGCTATTTCTATGTATATTTTGATTTACAAATGCTGGATATTCTTAAGTAGAATTTCAATGCTATTTCTATGTATATTTGAATTTTTATATATTTTCGAATATGAATGAAATCTTCATAATTTTTGCACAAAAAGCAAGACCCGGTGATATTCAATGTGTATATATATTTACTTTGTTGTTAATTGTTTTATTTTCGTAGTTTCCTCCGGAAATACACCCATACATATATACATACGAACAACTGCCCTTTATATCATATATAGATTAGCACATTCTCAAGAAGGTCAAAACAAGGCAGAAATATGTAGGCATGGCAGTGATCGACATCAGAAAGGCCTATGCTATAGTCCCGTAAACATGGATAATTGAATGTACAAAATATCTGAAAAATCATAAACTTCACCAGGAAAGCCATGGAAAAATTGAAAGCGGAATTAACAGCGGGAGGACAGATCCTAGCAGAGGTGAAAATTCAAAGAGGAATCTTTCAGGGAGGCTCCCTCTCGTCACTTCTTTTTTTATAGCAATGCTACCACTCAATTACATACTTAGGAAATGTACAGGGAGCTGTAGATTTACGAAATCACAAGAAAAAAATAAACTACCTTTTGTACATGGATGATGTTAAGATATTTGCCACAAAGGAAAAAAGAACTTGAAACTTTGTATAGACCATAAAAATATACAGTCAGGATATAGAAATGGTATTTGGGATCGAAATGTTTGCCATGCCCGTGATGAAAAAGGGGAAGGGAGAAACAAGGAATAGAACTACCGATTTGGGAAAATATAAGAACATTTGAAGAAGAAGAGAATTACAAGTAAATGGAAATATTGGAAGCGGACACCATCAAATAAACAGAGAAATTTCATCAAAGGAATAAACACTCGGGCTGTCTCCCTTTTGTAAGATATTCTGGTTCCTTCTTAAAATCGACAAGGGAAAAAAATTCGACAGATAGTCCAAAGGAAACGGAAATTGATGGCGATGCCCAAGTTTTAACCCGAGAGATGACATAGACAGACTACTTGTGTCAAGAAAGGGAGGAGAAACAGGATTCGCCAGCATTGAGGATTGTGTAGATACGACAATACGAGCACCCGAAGAATATACTAAAAAGAGCAAAGAAAAATTAATCACAGTAGTCTGTAGTATTTCAGCAAAGCGCACGCACGTGTGTGTGTGTATTTGTGTGTGTGTGTGTGTGTGTGTGTGTGTGTGTGTGTGTGTGAGAGTGTGTGTGTGTGTGTGTGTGTGAGAGAGAGACAGAGAGAGAGAGAGAGAGAGAGAGAGAGAGAGAGAGAGAGAGAGAGAGATGGTGGAAATCGGTTGGCTGCGATAGATGTCGCGGTGAAATCGTCATGTGTCTTATGTATGCAATTACCCAACTCCTTCGCCAAGAGCAGAATGTGACACAAGGTCAATATCTAAACGGAGTAAACCTGGTCTGAATTAAGAGTTTTCCTTCTCATAGAATGGTTGCCTTACTATTCTGCCGGCAGATGGCACCGGGGAACAGATGGATTCATGCCTTTCCCAAGGGCATTAGCGCGAATCGAAATAAAAACACCATCCTCCAGGATTTGAACACTATTTCTGTATATTAATGCTTTGGATTACATGCCTTAATGCTGTAGCTATATTAAAATTGGAGGGGGCGTTTAGCGTAACAGTTATCGTCGTAATGAAAATAGATACGTCAAACTGAGTTCAAACCTTATATCTATATAATACCTATAATGCTTTTCATTATATCCAGGGGGAATAGATGGATTCATGCCTTTCCTAAGGGCATTTGCGCGTAGTGAAACACAAACAGCCTCATCCAGGATTTTAACTCACGTCGGTGTCGATATCAGCCTGAAAGCGAGGGAGTATATCCACTTTTTGCAAGCGCTTGACTAGGGAGATTTTTATTGAAGTGTAGCGCCTCAGCTACCATCATGAGTGGTTGGGGATCAAGGTGTAGTATCTGTTCCAGTTACTATGCTTTGACCCTTACCTATTCCCCTCGTGGGATCCAGTGTGCTTCGGCCTATGGACCGGGTTAAAGTACAATTATTAGCGTCAATCCCAGAGGGCCATCCCTCCAGGCATTACTTGCCCTTTATGGGCAGGGCTGGGTTTATTGCCCAGCGCCTGAGGCGCCCCCTTGAGGGGGAATGCCGAAGGGATCAACGCAATTTTTGTTCTTTCCCACCCATGAGCTTCGGCTTGTGGGTGGGCCCCCGTTAAAACGAGACCTTGTGCCAAGTCCATACAAGTGGGGTATGAGACAAATATCCCTACCATCATGAGTTGGCGACGGCCGGTATCGAACCCGGAACTTTGTGGTTTCAAGGCGTGTACTCCTCCGACTGGGGTGATAGGCACACAAGAATAACAGAGGCATAACCTGGTGCTTGGCCTTGTGCCAGACAAGGTCTAGAGTCATAAATATTTACGTAAGAATTCTTTGTATTCGTAATTTTGAATAATTATACGCTTGCATTGGTCGACGTTAGCAACTCAGTGAAAAAGGCTTTGAACTTTCAAACGTTTCTTTGTTCCCCCGGCAAAATGTACCAAGGGAGACAATGCGTCAGTTCAGATACAACAGCATTCAACCATGGCCTGAGTTGGCAGGTGTGTCCAATCTGAATGGCGAACGTCAGACCCAAGTGGACACATTGCTGACTGACTGACCAAGCAGAAGAATGTGCACTGATTTGAACTTTACTTTTTCAACACTTATTAAAAAGCGTGACTTACTTAAATATATATATATATATATATATATATATATATATATATATATATATAGCATGAACAAAAAGTAATAAGATAAACAGGAATATTTTTTGTATGTTATTTATTCTCAACTAGTTTCGACCTTAGGTCATCGTCAGGAGAAAAATTTCTTATTTGTAGAAATTGTTTTTAGATTTTTTTGAAAGGGAGCATTATGGAAAAACTATCAAAATTGGAGTATTTTTTAGGGTTTGACATGCTATTAAAATCCGGGTAGAAGAGTGTGTTAGTAGTAGCAAGTCCATCTGTTCCGTGAAAAACCTCTTTGAGGTGGGTTATTTTTTGAATGCTCTTATATATGTGAGGGAGGGTTCTTGGGAGTTGTGTATATGCCCATATATGTATACATATAAATGTATGTGTGTGCATACATATAGTGTGTGAATGTGAGTGTGTGTATATATATATATATATATATATATATACATATATATATATATATATATATATATATATTATATATATATATATATATATATATAATTAAAACTTATTGGTAAATCCTCGCGGTGAGAAAAAAACAGCAAATAGTTTGATTGTAAAATATACTACCAAACATCAACCGGGGAGAAAAAAAATGTTGGTAAAAAGAACAGACCAAGATAATCGTACCAACCAAAAATAATCTATTGGTACAATATTTTGGCTAAAAGAAAAACAATTTATAAGCATATGAATATACAAGATATATATACTCATACAAAACCGCCAGGAAACTAAAGCTAATAAGTAAAAAGTGCTCAATACCTAAGTTGAGCAAATGATAAAGATAAATCAAATGAGTCAGACGAACCTACTAAAAGTTTCGCATAATGCTCTTCAGGGCTAAGATCTTAGCCGGAAGAGCATTAAGCGACACTTTTAGTAGGTTCGTCTGACTCATTAATATATATATATATATATATATATATTATATATATATATATATATATAATATCATGCTTTTTTAAGTATAAGTAAGATATTCTGTCTGATGAATGCATAAAAGCGTGAAACCTAGGGCACAAATATTCCATGCATATTTGCATTTAGTACTGTTCGGAATTTTAAGAATCACATACTTGTATGGGTATACACACAGACTCAAACCAATCTTTGAGAATTGCTTAGCCGAGAAACTGTCAGTAATCACGCAACGTTGAGCTCATGTCCATGCTCCCTCTAACACACACACACACACACACACACATACACACACACACACACACACACACACATATATATATATATATATATATATATATATATATATATATATATATATATATATGGAATTATGGAATTAACACTTGTAGAGGATTTTCACATACAAATTCTGGCTTATTATTTAGATCAATGGTATATTTTTTCTAAGCTAATATTATGGTTGGCTGATTGATTAGATTTTATGGCATGTCAACCTTTGTTGGGTTATTTTAGACCGATGACGTTTTGTTTTATTCATTATTGATGGGTATTCAAAACTTATTTTATGAACTCAATTTTTTAAATACAATTCAAAACTCATTTTTTTTCTATTTAACCCTAACATGTACCACCTCTCAGTGGACCTGGTAATAATGGTAGTGAAGGGGTACTCCACACTCTACTTCACCACTAGAAGCAGTTTAACGACATACCTAGGATATTAAGCCCCTTATTCACTGCCATCTAGCACATATATGATAAGAACGGTTGGAGTTTTGCCTTAAGAGCAATAGGGTTGGGACAATCACATAAGTGCTAGGGCTTGACATGACCAACTGATTTATTGGAGGGGACCTCTCCGACCGCATGTCGTGGGCTGCTCAGCTACTAGGATTCCATACTTAAGCATCACGGATCGCCACCCACGATTAACAAGTGGACCCATTGGGAGGGGATTACCCCTATGCAGAGGTGCAGTCATCGTATTCTATTGCTGCAGCCGATAGGGCGGCTAATATTATGCAATAACCCAATAAAGAGGAAACAACTGTAAACGTCGTTCAAGTGTGTTAATCTCATAATTTTTGCCAGCGTTAGTATACATATATATATATATATATATATATATATATATATATATATATATATATTGGTTTGGAGGTTGATTTTGAAGGCTATCACAATGCATGTGTAAAGAATAAGGTAACAATGGTGTTGTGTGTTAACCTGTATTTTATTCTTGAATTTTCGAGATAAAATCTCTTTTTCAGAAGATCACTGGAACTGAAGTTGTCTTGTTATGGCATTTCTAGTTAAAAAGATTAAAAAGATTAAAAAAATCACTGGACTTCAGTTCCAGTGATCTTCTGAAAAAGAGATTTTATCTCGAAAATTCAAGAATAAAATACAGGTTAACACACAACACCATTGTTACCTTATTCTTTACACCTGCATTGTGATAGCCTTCAAAATCAACTTCCAAACCAATATATACACAATGCTTCGAGCAAATTATAAAACTCTCTCTCATATATATATATATATATATATATATATATATATATATATATAATATATATATATATTTGTGTTTGGCATATTCAGTCTAGGTAAATTGATTAGCAAGATTGTGTCGGGTATCAATTACTACCGAGGGGTGAATACTTTCCTCCCCCTAAGTAACCCAAACTTACAGCTTTGTGCCAAATTTTAGCTATGCTTAGTTAAGAATGGCTACTCGCTTGTTGTAATGGTTAACAAGCTAACTTGTCATACCATTGTACGTGACTCCGATTCTCACTGTGTGCTCTAGACTTCTGATCTTCTGCCAAACTACGCCAAGCTTAGTAAAAGACAGACTAAATAGTGAATTTGTTCCTCGCAAGTTGTTCTATACGTTGTATATCTTGATAAACCTAAAGCACGTTTACTATAGCAAGGCCAGTAAAGTATGACAGCTACTGACTCATAACATCAGCACATGTTAATTCTAGAAGTATAATATTAGGTCTTGCAGATTTTTCTGTATTTGGATGCGCAGTTAACGTAATGGTTATCGTCGTAAGAATTAGAATCGATAACCTGAGTTCCAATCCTGAATTAGGCTGTTTGTGCTTCATTTCGCGCTAATGTCTTTGAGAAATACATGAATCTATCTGTTTCCCCCTCAGCTATGGGAAAATAGTAGTACAGTATGAGCTCTTTAACCAGTCTAGGAGAGGAAAATCTTTGAATTTAAACCACCTTTCATCATCATCATCATCATCATCATCATCATGTCGCGCAATCAGGATGGATATCCATCTCTTGCCAATCTTCTCTATCATTCATTTTCCCAGTGAGGTGCTCCGCGCAGCATCCAGCATCCTCGCAGAGTTGGTCAATGTAGGTCCTTGGTTCGCCGCTGGGGTCCACAAGGAGATACATTAGCACCATATATATTTATGATATGCCTATACTATGTACTCCGAACATCATTAGATACCATAAAACAAAAAACGTTTCACACAAAAAAAACCCACCTTTACTTCACTTAAAATTGACCTAGTGTCACATCCTGCTCGTTGTTTGGTTGGTTGTTTCAAAATGGCGCGATCAGGCTCAAACTTCGATCACGTGACCACAACAGTGCCACCAATAAGCACGCATGCGAAGAACGCATTTTGGGAATCATTTTTGATTCTCCCTTGTATTTACCAACTCCTTCGAACGAGCAGGATATGACACAAGTTCAATTTTTAAGTTTGAATTCAGAGTTTTCCCTCTTCTTTACAAGTTGCCATACCAATGTTAAAGAGCCTAGTCTACCCTACTTTTTACCCATAGCTGGAGGGGTAATATTTGGATTCATAACTTTCACAAGAGTATTAACACTATGGGAAATGAAACCAGCCTCGTCCAGAATTTGAACTCATTTTCGCCGTGTCCATTTCTTACGTCGATAACCATTACACAACGGAGGAGACTTGTTGTCACTTTGATCTTAAGCGATCATTTTAAACAAAAACAGAAAGTCTGACAGATATTGACTTGTCGCTCTTCCAACAAACGGCGATGAAAAGTTGGAAGCATGACAACAGTTCGCCAAGAAAGTGAAATCCTTGTGGAATATGAAAGCTGATGGTTTTATCTATCAATATTGGCTGACATCTTTGAAATGCTCTCCAAGAACATTGGAGTAAGATTATTAGGATTAGAAATCCAAAGAAAATTGGTGACCATCTGGACCACAGGTCAGCTAGAATACCAAGAAAGTTCCAGAATATTGACAGGACTTGCTGTCACTTGGTCTCTACTAAACGCCATCAGATAACACTCCACTTACCCGCCCTGTCGGCTGAGGCGTTAGAATGCACCAACTGCACCTCTGCAGAGGGGTAAGACTCCTCCAATGGGGCCACCTGTTGGCCGTCGGTGGCGACCCGTGATGCTTAAGGATAGAGCCCAGGTGGATGAGCAGTTCATGACATGCAATACTCCACTTTGGCCCTATCTTGGGCTAGACGGGCGGTCGGAGAGGCCCCTCCGATCAATCAGCTGGTCACGTCAAGCCCTAGCACCTATATGATTTTCCCAACCTATTGCCTTTATGGCAAGCCCCGACCCTTTTTATCATATGGGTGCTAGAAGGCAGTGGCTGCGGGTCTACATGTCCTGGGAATGACGTTAAACTCTATCTGATGGTGAGGTTCCAGTTTTGGAGGTTTGGGGAATGTGGAGCCCCTTCATCACCATTGCTCCCTGGTGCACTCTGACCCGAGTGGTAGTACTGTTAGGGTCCCATCTATGGGTTAAATAGAAAAAATGTATTTAGTAAAAAATTGTATTATCCATTAAGAATTGATTTATTTCAAAACTTTATTGGCATTAAATGACCCACTGAGGTTGATATGCCGTAAAACAAAACAAACCAAACCTTAGACTCTTACTTAGGCTAGACAGATAGCCAGAGAGGCCCCCTCCAATCAATCGGCTGGTCACGTAAAGCCCTACCACATATATGATTGTCTTCAAACCTACTGCCCTTATGACAAGCTCCAACCATTTTTATCATATAGGTACTAGAAGACCGTGGTTGAGGGTCTTGATATCCTGTGAATGACGTTAAACTCTATCTGGTGATGAGCCTCCAGTTCTTGAGGTCTGGGGAATGTGGAGCACCTCTTCATCACCATTGCTCCCAGGTCCATTCTGAACCGGAGCGGCAGTACCTGTTAGAGTCCCATCTATGGGTTAAATAGAAAAGCATAAGTTTATTAAAAAAAATTGAGTATTCATTAAGAATGAATTTATTCAAAAACATTGTCGGCATTGAATGATCCACTGAGGTTGATATGCCCTAAAACAATCCAAACCAGATAAATTCGGCGGGAAATCTCAACCAGAGCGACATATTGATTATGATGCAAACGAGACTGTTTATTCTCGTGATATTAATTTTTCATCCCAAAATGCCATGTTACAGATTGGTTGGTAGGGCAAGGGCAGTTGTGTGTACGTATGTATGTCCGGAGGAAACTATGAACATATAATAATTAACGACAAAGTAAATATAGGTACACATTCACTATCACCAGGTTATGCTTTTTGAGTAAAAATAATGAAGATTTGATTTATATTCGCGAAGATAATTAAAAAATAACATTTAAATGATAACAAAATAGATTCCTTTTTTAATATTGCCAATAGTAGACAATATTTTTTTCTTTTCAGTGTGGCTGGATCAACGCAAGGTCTTTTTTACGTGGGGATTCTAATGGACGTGCGAGACTAATTAAAAAAAACCTCTACCCAGGAAAAGCCGTGTAGCAAATTCTAATTAAAAATAAAGGACGTAAATTCGCTTTTAAAATTTACTAGGATTCCTTGTCCGTAGTAAATAATGAATGTGAGATATCCATTATTAGAAATAACCCACATAGAGTTGCTTTTAATGTTTATTAGCACTACTTACCCATATTACATACCGTTTTTTGAGACAGCCATTATAAAAAAATAAAGGACACAGTGTTTCTTTTATAGTTCCCTTTTAATAGCAATAGCATAATCGATACAGATCATTGTTGTGCCTCACAGTCCTATAACCCCACCACCAGAACCTTTCCTCTCATGAAACCTCAAATGACACATCAAACCCGCTGCAGATCCACAAAGTTTGATGCAAATATGACATAGGAAGGACGTCCTTCCCGTTGTATCAGATGGATCTTGTATTACTTGTAATACTTAGCATATTACATAAGGGTTGATAGTCTATATAAAGATAAAGGACGTAGATTCACTTGTGAAGTTCATTAGCAGTACTTACTCATATTACATAAAGGTTGTGAGATACCCATTACCAAGAATAAATGATGTACAGTTGCATCTATAGATTAGTAGCAATACTTACCCATATTACGCAAGGGTTGCTAGATAGCCATTATTAAAAATAAAAGTAGTCGCTTTTAAACTTTACTAGTAGTGCTTAACCATAAGGATTGTTAGAAAGCCATTATCAAGAATGCAGGACGTCGAGTCACTTTTATTAAAATCTACTAGCAGTACTTAAACCATATAACATGAGATAAGTAAAAGGTTTTTTTTACCTAATTTATTTAGAGGAACAGCACAACATAGACATGTTTCTCAGGAGGCCTCTCCAACTCACCGACTCGCCGAAGTAAAGAGCATCACTGATCGCCAACAGGAGGTCCAATTAAGGTGAGGTCTTATGCCCCTGCAGTCAGCGTATTCTACAGCCCCAACCGACTGGGCGGAGTAGTGATAAAGTCGGTGGACAGCCTTGATAAATGTCAAAGCCTTGACTATATATACTGGGTTCAGATGCAGTTGGTATTTCCCCTGCCCCCACCCCAGAAGACAGAATTTGCTTTGTTACTGTTTGTACTAAATTACATCACTGGAAAGGGATCGATTTAATTGACCGGGTTATTCCATGTCAAATCATTCAGAAAAAGTATAATTGTCACCCACCCCTTCAATGTTTCTGAACGTTTTTCCAGATGTGGACTATGTTAACGTTAGACAATCACCAAAATTTGAGCAACCATTTCCAAAAACTGGCGGGGTTATGACGATTTGTAGCTCTTCAAATTTGGTGGCGTTGCCGAGGCTACAACATCAGTTAAAACTTTGCAAATCAGAAATCATTAATAACTTAAAATTGGTTAACTTTAAGACTTCTTTATATCATTTTTATATTCCTTGGTCGAAAATGTTTTTATAAAACAATTTTTAGGAGTAGGGAAGCTCTGGAACTCATTTTACAGACAAAAATAGGTTATAAAATGTCGCCATTTTTCGCGCTCCCTCAAATTTGGAGAGTTAAAATCGACATAACTCAGCCAATTCTTGCAATTCGAAACTCAGATTTTGGGAATTGTCTAACTATCCTTGGCAACCTAGTGTTGTCGAAAGCATCAATATTCCAGTTGGCTATGTGGTTGCAAAGGTGGGTATAGTGCACCTCCCACACAGATCAGAAACAGACAGAAGTTGACGTTTGCTGTTCTGGGAATACCCATAAACGAAGCTTGAATTTTTCCAGAAGATATTTCTGGAAGATGGATTGAAAATTATTTGAATAATCTCCACTATCAAATGTAAAATAAGGTAGCGGGAATTTTGCTTGAGATGACCCTAAAGAGTAAGCATCAGTCATTTGGTGGGCAACAAATCAAATTAAAGGTTTCTTCTTAAGGGAATTATCTCCATTTCTCTCTCTTATCAAATACAATTCAATCTTCTTATTTATGAAGGAAGGTAGGATCAACAAAGATTCCTGACAGTTCAGTCAGAATTTCCTTTTTACAGTGTTTTAAGATGTTTCAACCAATAAAAATAGAAGGGGTCGGGTGACATGGCCGGGATGATTTGACATGGAATTACCACGGCCCATTATGAAGAAATCAAAGTAAATTTGATTTGTTATCACTGACTAACGTTCTGAATGGCTACTTCATCAGCCTGAGTCATGTCATCTTCATCATCATCATGCCGCGCTAGTAGCACGGATATCCATGTCAGTCTCTCAACAACCATCCCAATAATTCATTGTCCTCGGGATGTCCTCTACGCAGCATCCAGCATCCGCGTAGAACTGGTCAAGGTAGGTCTTTGTTGGACGGCCAATACTGGTGTACCAATGTGCTGGTTTCCATAGGAGAACGTCGCTTATGAGTTCGTCCTTGCTTCTCCTGCATGTCATGTTCGTCTCACTCAGATGGTCTGAGTGATAGTGGGCAAGTGGCCGCACAGCTGCTCCCTTGTGGGGTGTTGTTTCCACGACTTATTTAAGATCGTACGCAGCATTATTGTGCAATTCCCATATAGCTTATTCTCTAGTTAGGTTCCAAGTGGTGCAGCTATACAGTAAAACTGATACAACTACGGTTTGGAAGAATTGTCGTTTTAACTTGTCAGTGAGATCTGATTTCCATATGAATGATTATCGGTTTATAGCAGACCATGCCTTCCATATGCGTGCATTAACATTGCTTTCTGTGGATGAGATATTACTACCTAGGCACATCTATATTTGCTGGGAGTATATAAAAAAACTGGAAACTAAAAACTCAAATCAAGAATGAGGCTGTTAACATTTGACAATACACTGATGTGATGCAAAGGCATGAATCGTTCTCTTCTGTCTCAAGCTATAGGTAAATAGTAGGGCAGACTAGGCCCATTGCAGCCGGTATTCTGGAAGTGACATTTCTCTCTCCAGCTATGAGTGAATAGATGGGCGGACTGTAATCCTAGTGTGAATGTGTACACACACACACACACACACACACACATATATATATATATATATATATATGGATATGTATATATATATATATATATATGTATATATGGATATATATATATATATATATATATATATATATATATAGTCAACACCTCTAACGACGAATAACAACGAAAAAGTGTTATTCAGAAACCAATGGTAGGACCGACTTTTCATTTTTATTATTAATTATAAATAAATAAATAAATATATATATATAATCTGGCTTTGGTCTACTTTATACTAGATAGTATTTTTTGCTTCGGTTAGCACGAGGACAGAAATATTGGGCACCCAGTGAGAATCGTACACGCTATGGTCAGCTAAACAAGCTTTGTACTAAATAACGCGCGTGGTAAATCTTTCTTTCTGTGTAGCGGCTCAATTCCTGTTAAGCAATACATCATGAAGATTGCTTCACGAAAATACGTGCATGTGTCCTATACACACACACACACACACAAAATATATATATATATATATATAATATATATATATATGTATATATATATATATATATATATATGTATATTATCATTGTAAAGATCAAGTGACAATGCAAAATCTTTAGATGTTTCATGTTAGGTTTTTCTGGATTGGCATCTCTCTCTCTCTCTCTCTCTCTCTCTCTCTCTCTCTCTCTCTCTCTCGAAGAAGAAGAAGAAGAAGAAGAAGAAGAAGAAGAAGAAGAAGAAGAAAAAGAAGAAGAAGAAGACGTCGACGCAGGGGGTCGGCAAGGGGCGGAGCGGGGCATTTAATGGCCGGCACTAAGAAACATCAAAGTGACTTTAAGCAAAGCGATCTTCTTTTCAAAACAATATCTCCCATCAATTGCTGGATTGATCCGAAGAAAATAGCTCCAACTGTACACGTTCCCCCTTTTGTGTGTGCCTCTTTGCACGGTTCCATCAGTCTGGTTCGAGTGAGTCAGATACAACCACGTATTTAGTAAAAGGGCAGAGGTTGTTAGGCGCAAATCGAAAAAGAAAGAAAGGAAAAAGAAAGAGAGAGAGAGAGAAAAAGAACTGAGAAAGAAAAAGAAGAAAAGAAAGAAGCCAAAGGCGAAAGACGATTTGCTGATTTTAGAGAAAAATTGATTGTAGTTTAGTTTGATTTGGTTTCTCTGTTTAATAGCATATATATATATATATATTATATATATATATATATATATATATATATATATATATATAATATATAAATGTTGTTCTGGTTCCAACGGGAGAAAATTCAATATTTTATAAAAAAAGGAATGTCCGCAAAATGTATTTTGTTCTCAGAAATTTTTTAAAAATTCTTTTTGTTTTATATATGCTACTTAGTGTATTCTAAGCCCTCCCTACAATATATATATATATATATATATATATATATATATATATATATATTGTAGGGAGGGCTTAGAATATATATATATATATATATATATATATATATATATATATATATTGTAGGCAGAGCTTAGAATACAATGCGTGTATCCCCTGCAGAAGGGTGAGAATTCACTCTTTAAAAAGGAATGACCTGATTATGACACTAAACTATACCTGATGGTGAGGCTGCAGGTCTGTAAATCTGGTGAGTACCGAGACAGAAATGGTGATAGACTATTTGCTGGTTTTAGAATGAAATTGATTATGTTTTGGTTTGGTGTCTTTGTTTTAAAGTATATATATATATATATATATATATATATATATTATATATATATATATATATATATATATATTTAAAAATGTTTTTTTTAAATTGGGCGTTATTATGAAGCATTAAAAATGTATAAATGAATGAACTTGATATTATGGAGTATTGGATTCACTTTTTTTTTAATAATTTTTTGTCATAAATTTTCGTTAATGGCTGCAATGGGCCTAGTCTGCCCTACTATTTACCTATATCTAGAGGCAGAAGAGAACGATTCATGCCTTTGTCAAATGTTATTACTGTTTAACGGCTTCTTTGTCTCTGTTGTTATCGACAGTGGCAGAGTCTGTGAAATATTTATAGTAACGGAGAATTCCGATGTCTGCGTTTAATCCCTTCACGTGCGTTTGTAATTTGATTTTGTAATTTGATTTTGTATATATATATATATATATATATATATATATATATATATATATATAAGGAAACATGGAAAGTAGTCTGATGGTTTGCCCTGCACAGACAGCTTTCCGCTTTGGAAGTGTTATATCATATCGAAATATGTATTGAACTTCGTGCATTTTTAATCGAATTCCCTCACACTCTTTTTCGAGCTTATTCTAACACACAACTAGTGCTGATAACGTTGAAAAGGGGATGAACCCATCTATTCTTCCTCGAGCTATGGGTAAATAGTAGAACAGACTTGGTTCTTTAATCTTGGTATGGTAAGCAGTCTGGGAGAAGAAAAACTGATTTCAAATCTGTTATACCCCGCTTAAAAATTGACCTTGTGTCGCATCCTCTTGCGTGGAGTGATTGGGTAAATACATATTTTGTTTAGCTCAGTCGGTAGAGCGTTCGGCTAGAAACCACATGATTCCTAGTTCGATACCGGTCCTCGCCGACTCAGCGTATGAGTAGCACAGGGATCTGTGCGGTAAAGTAAGGAGCTGATGATAGGTGTGGCACTCCGCCTCAGACGCTAAGATAATCTCCTTGGTCTAACGCTACTGAAAAGGGGATAGACTCCCTCGCTGATTGGCTGATACCGACATTAGGCCGCCCTGACGACTTTACTTTACTTTACTATCCTAGTAGTGACCACCCCAAACCGATTTTAACAGTTTGAATTCAGAGATTTCCTTCTTTTAGAATGGTTGCCTAACCAAGGTTAAAGAGCCCAGTCTGCTCTACTATTTACCCATAGCTGGGGGGAGAGTAGTAGGATTTATACCGTTTCCAAGGGTATTAGCACTATGGGAACTGTAGCTTCGTGCAGGATTTGAACTCGGGTCGACGAGTCTATTTACTACGACTCGAACCATTACACCACGCTCCTCTAACTAATATTCTAAGACACAATACACATGTTCTGTTCTAAGGAATTGTATCAAGGAATTGTATCGAGGAATGGTATTTCTGTATCTGAAAAGAAAAAAAACATTGAATATTAAACATGGCATTTCTGGTTGTTTCCAATAGAATAGCCTTAGTATATATATATATATATATATATATATATATATATATATATATATATATATATATATATATATAGAGAGAGAGAGAGGGGGGAGAGAGAGAGGAGAGAGTGAGATATGAACCGTATTAGATAGATAGATAGATAGATAGATAGATAGATTGATAGATACCAAAGTACTACAATTGGCAATATACATACATGCATATGCACAGCCTTAGATAGATAGATAGGTAGATAGATAGATATGAACAGTATTAGATAGATAGATAGATAGATAGATAGATATACATACATGCATACATACATACATACATACATATGAACAGCCTTAGATAGATAGATAGATAGATAGATATGAAC
>CM042145.1:129020983-129053483 GCA_023376005.1 Doryteuthis pealeii | reverse complement strand
GGCCAGAAAAGAAAAATAAAGGCCTAAAGAAAAGATAAAGAAGTGAATGAAAAAAAAAAAGGGGGGGGGGAATGAAAGAAGAAAGAAATTGAAAGAGGAATTGTGGGGGAAAAGAAATCCCTTTATAAGAATGGGATCAAAGCAGCTTTGCCAGAATAAAGTTTTGAAAGAAAATAGTTCGATATTTATACTGTCCAAACGTCCAGAAGAAAGAACGCTACAAACCTTTAATCTCTCTCTCTCTCTCTCTCTCTCTCTCTCTCTCTCTCTCTCTCTCTCTCTCTCTCCCGTATATATATATAATAATCCAAAAGTCCAGAGAAGAAATCTTCCTTACGACACAAGAGTTTTATTTTAAAAGAACTGTCGCAATTTGGGAGCTCAATGTGTGCTCTTAATGTTAGAGTCACAGAGCAAATATATAAGTAAAGAAATAACAAAAGACTTAGATATTTTATATATATAATATATATATATATATATATATATATATATATTATATATATATATACAGCAATCGTTAACTAAAACACGTTCTATTAAAAGAAACATTTTGACAGTTTTATTTAATTGTATCTATTTACCTATTTGTTAATTTATTCATTTTGGGATTTTATCCTCTTATCTGACCAGAGTTTATATATATATATATATATATATATATATATATATATATATATACACGAGTATGAGTCAAAAAGTAATGCCATTTTCTTTATTACATGTTTTTTTTTATAAAACTAAGGCCTTCATTGAGACCCTAACGAGGCCTAAAGCAAGAATCCGAAAAGTAAGACCCAATTTGCCAATCGACGATGTCCTCCTTCTGCATGACAATGGTCGACCACACACAAGCATCAGGACAAGGAAGAAAATCGCCTCATTCGGGTGGACAACTTTACTGCATACCTCATACTCACCAGATTTAGAGCCTTTAGACTATCATGTCTTCGGCCTCATGAAAGAGCGTTTGAGAGGCAAACATTATTTCAGTGACCAGGAAATGGAATCAGTAGTGAAGAAGTTGCTCAAAGAACAGTCAACAGAATTTTACGGGACAGGGATACATGTTCTCATTTGAAGGTGGAACATTGCTATTGAGAGAAACGGTACCTACGTACAGAAGTAAGGGTGTGATCCACAGAGGACCAGCTTCATTTTGATGTATGATACATGTCCCTGTGTTGGTAATTATACCTGTCCTAAACAAAATGGCATTACCTTTTGATTTACCCACGTATATATTGGGGAGAAATAAATACTCGTACGCATACAATTTTTAAAATTGTATTTCCAAATAATAAATAAACATACTTTTCATATGATTAACTTTACACAGATACATAATAACTAAGTATGTATAGAAAACAGAAAAATATTTAATAGAAATAAATCTCATTTACCCATTTTAATGGTGAAAAACTATTTTACGATAAAAAAGAATACATAATCTTCATTTAATAATTTGAAGATCGGTTTAACGTAAATAGTGACCCTCCCCATGGGGCATGTGCAACAAATCTTACTTCTAACGTATAGGGATTGGCCCCTATATTTTTACGGCATGTGGAATTGACCAAATTACAATAATTAAATTATCTTAAACAACTAGTTTTACAATTGTATGTCATGAGTTTATAATTAGGTAAACAAAAGATAATCGAATAAATATTAGTTTAGAAATATTTTTCGCAAGAATATAAACAATGGTTTAAATTCCATTGAAAATATGTACGCCATTGGAATGTTACAAAATCATCCGATATTTACGTCATTAGAAAACAGCTGATATTTGAAAATTCCAATATTAAATTTAACTTAATGATCGCGTAGACAATGACAAAAGAAAATTATAAAAAGGCCCATAGAGCTGAAAAACTTAAGTGGGGAGTTAACGCTCTTCCCGACTCGACAGAGTTGGAGCTGATGCTCCTACATCAACAGTGGGAAAGGACGCTCTTCCCAACTCGACACAATGGGAGAAGACGCTCTCCGAAAACATAAAATACGACTCAACAGGTCCATTTATTTTTCCGTTTCATATTTTCTCTCTCTTCTACTCAATACGACACAAGTTTCAATCACAGACATTGTTTTATCAAAACTGCAACAATTTGACATATCCAATCACACAAATATAAACAATACATGAGCACTTTACAAACACAACTACGTACAGACACATACAGTCTGCAACACCGCTAAAAGAACAATTGAATATACCAATTGTAAATTAATGTATATAAAGTTTGTTTCTTTTATCAATTTTGTCTTCTTCTTTTGTTTTCTACGGAAATTACATTTCCGTAGTCTTATACATTTAAATTGTGGGGATCTTCTTCAATTACATAAACACCAAACAACAACGGTCCCTACAAACGCTTACCGGGCCAAGAATCGAACTCGGGTCACTGATTCTATTTCCTAAGACGATAACTGTTACGCAAACCAGCCTCTTATGTCCCATGTAAATGTGTCTAAATTCTACAATTAAGATTTGAAAGAAAATATGTTCATATCTAAAACGACTGGCACCCGTACTGGCTGAGCTATCAATATGATACTCGTATTCCTTATTTGTACGACCACTAACATCCTGCAACACCCTCGGGTTAATAATGAGACCGTCCAAATCGTCCAATAAGGAATGTAAAAATTTAGATCTTGATTATTTGGTGTTGCCGAATTCCTAATTCCTATGAGTGTCATCACCTCAGCTAAATAATTGACCTTTCCGTTTTTATTATAAAGAAAGAAAGGGATTAAAAAGGACATGCTACATAGAAAAAATAAGAAAGAAACAATGAAACTAAGACAGAAAGAGAGCAGGGGAATGATTGAGAGAGGATGTGAGCGAGTGGAGGCAATAACGCTAATCTGTTTAAATCGAACATAATGAAAAGATGAAAAGAGAGAGAAAGAGAGAGAGAGAGAGAGAGAGAGAGAGAGAGAGAGAGAGAGAGAGAGAGAGAGAGAGAGAGAGAGAGAGAGAGAGAGGGTGGTGGTGTTAAATTAAGATTATGCTTTTTAAATATTTAACTATTTGCAATAGCTCTTAGGGAAACATATCAAATCTTGTAATAATTAAATTATCAAACAGTGGTATATCCACAGGTCCTGATAGTCAATATGAATAAACTTAACTTTCCCAATTCAGAAGGTAGTACTTTCCCCTTTGACCAAATGGTTAAGTTCCAGGTTTTAAAATTCAACTTATTTAGTTAAATTTAGTAATTTAGTTCTAACAATATTTTAGTGACGGACCCAATCTATGTCTACAATGGCAGATCGATTCAAATCTATTATTTAAAAGGTTTTTCTTATCCGGGAATTTAATCATACTTAACTTTTCTTGTAGACAAAGGTAGCATGGATCATTTATATATATACATGTATATTTACATACATATATATATATATATATATATATATATAATATATATATATATATATATATACTTATATACATGTATATATACTTATGTACATATATATATACACATATATATTTGTATATATAGATACATATGTATACATATATATACATATATATTTGTATATATATACATATATATTGTATATATATATTATATATATGTATATATAAAAAATGTTGTTCTGATTCCAACGGGAAAAAATTCAATATTTTATAAAAAAAGAAGGTCCGCAAAATGTATTATGTTCCCAGAAAAATGTTTTTATTCTTTTTATCTTACATATGCTACACGTGTTTCTGATCTGTTGTCTTCTTCAGGCATTGAATTATTATTTTGACAGAATATGTCCGATATTTGATAGGTTGTGTGTGTTTTTCTGCAATTTTTCTATTATAATGCATGTTATATATATATACATAATATATTATATGTATATACATATATGTATGTAGGGGCTCAGTCGATAGAGCGTTCGGCTAGAAACCACAAGGTTCCTAGTTCGATACCGGTCCTCGCCAACTCAGCGTATGAGTAGCACAGGGAAAGTAAGCAGCTGATGGTAGGTGTGGCGCTCCACCGCAGACGCTAAAATAATCTCCTTGTTCTAGCGCTAGTGAAAAGGGAATAGACTCCCTCGCTGTCTGGCTGATACCGACTTTAAGCCGCTCCGATGACTTTACTTTTATTGTGTATATATATATACATACATACATAAATATATGTATGTGTGTGTGTGTGTGTGTGTGTGTGTGTGTGTGTGTGTGCATGTGAGTGTGTGTTTGATCGTAGCTTATATCTATCTATCATAAATTCGAATTGTACTTATTTATGTGGGATAAAGTCAGGGCTGACTGCGTATAAATATCTATAGCGCTGAGTCGGCTCCAAAAACGTTCACACGCACCGACAAACGCTTCTGAAAATAATCGCCTATTGTTAGATTTTCGCAGCCAAATTCGCTGGAAACAAAAATTTCCCAGCACGGCAATAAAAGAAGCAAATATTTGAATACGACTTTCTTTTGTCGAAAGAGAATACAACTTCTCTTATTATTGTATTTTTCATGCATTTTAGCTAAATTTCAAGGCAAAATGAATAAATAAGTAAATGCATAAATGAATAAGCTCGCACTGAGTGGGTCATTAATTTTTATAAAAATAAAAAAGGCTGTTTTTTTTTATCCATTGGTTTAATTGACTTAAAAACAGAACATTCAGGTTATCGGCACAGAAATATTAGTTTGTCCAAGATGTTATAAAATTTTATAAGTATAGGTACTTAGAATTATATATATATATATATATATATATATATATATATATATATATATATATATAATATATATAATATGTTTGTGTGTGTGTGTGTGTGTATATATATATATATATATATATATATATATATATATATATATATATATATTCTTCAAAAAGTTACTACCACGTTTTCATTGTAGTAGCATTAGTACTTAATCCAAAATGGCTCAAAATATTTCGTAACATATAGAGCAATTGTAGTTGTAAAAAAGGTGTTTCTCCTCTACCACGCTTTCTCTCTATCACACATACACTCACACGCAGATATATATATATGTGTGTGTGTGTGTTAGTGTATAGATATATATATTTGGATAATGTAACATATATACATGTACAGATAGCTATCATAATATATATATATATATATATATATATATATATATATATATATATATATGTAGTATATTAAGAAAGATTGAAAAAACACAGCTTTAAATGAGTTAAGTGGTTAGTTTATTGGCCAACTCTGCATTGTTTCGATCTATTAATCAGATCATCTTCAGGGCATTTGTTAGTATATGGAAGGTAATAAGAAATTTTTTTCACAGAATAACGAGAAAAGCGAGTGATTGTCCTTGTTTATCAGTCTGTTTGATATATATATATATATATATATATATATATATATATATATATGTGTGTGTGTGTGTGTGTGTGTGTGTGTGTATGTATAAACACACACTTTAAATGAGAAAGAAGACTACAACTAGTCAATCCCTAGGATTTCATTTTAGAACTAATAAAAAGAAGCAAAAATTGAATACTTGACAAGAATAAATAAAACAATTTTGGGGGGAGATCTCTTAATTGGGTCTTCATAATATTTCAGGCATTCTTAGTGTCTTAAAGTTTTACGTTAGTATTTGTTACCTGAAAAGAAATTTGATTTAAGATTATTGATAAGACAACAGTGTAATCTTATACAGCAGTATTAGATTTGCTTTTATTTTGAACTACCTTAAAAGCCGCTCTATCAGGCGGCAATTAAGCTAGTTTCTGCGGAGTGCTCTTACTTCTGCCTTCAAGATGTTGGATTATTTTAGTATATAACGTGTGCTGCAATATACCACTTAAATTTATAGTCTAAGCGAGGTCTCGTGGTTTAAACCTCAGCCAATCAACAGCCCGAATACGTGGCTGGTTAACTACTTAATCGCTGATACAGGCAGGCGTCCATTTGCAATCATTGACGAATGACCTGCAAGACTGAGGAGCACCAAGAGAGAACAAAAGGATTCTTCATAAAAGATCGCGCTCTGCTGAACACAAAGGATCTCCGCTGGACAGCGCTTTTGCTTAGAATAATCATGGGTTTACATGCCGTAAAATCCCACGAAACCACCAACCAACCAACCAACCAATCAACAGCTACATCAGCTAGTTAATTTATTATATTTCACTTTAGAACTAATAAAACCGAGCAAAATAAATACTGTCATGGCAGAGAGGAAGGTGTAGCCAGTAAAATAGAAACAGGGTCTAAACGAATGGGGCTGTGAAGGGGTTCTTTTCCCCCCTCTACACACAGGGGAAAACTAAACATGACCTTTATACATTTAATGTCATTATTGGCTAACATCAGAAAAGCAAGATGGAAACCAAAACCTCATCGCCTTTCTCGTATTTCCGACTTTTTATTTCTTAAAGCATTTCGACATTTTCCTCTCAAATAAACACTGGGGAAAATAGTTCCCAAGACACACTAATAAGATCCCTATTTATTTATTCAAATTTTCACGGCATGTCAACCCGCCTAGGTTAATTTTATGCCGAGACGTTAGAGCATTGTGTACATCTTACGCCTATGAGTACATTTTTTGTGTAGTTGTTTCTCAAGAGTTTTCGTACACACACACATACATACTTACACACACACACACACACACACACACACACACACACACACACTATATATATATATATATATATATATATATATATATATATATTGAGAGAATATGTGCTTAATTGAAGTCGTACCTAATTTTGAAAGTTAATTAATTAATGATTAATTAATTAGGCGGGCATACTTTAAAGTCACTATAAGAGGAATAAAAACCTACTTCTAAACAAAACGAAAAATCTAAGAAAGTCCGGTTGGTGTAGGGGTTACGGTCCTCAGCTTGACAGTCAGGGTTCGAATCGCGCACAAGGCGGTCTTCCTATCTATAGCTCTGCTGATGAGGCCTAATTGGCCGAAATATACATACAGAGATTGATTTTTCTTGATTTGTTTAGCCTTATATTTGAATAGGTATGCCCGCCTAATTAAATAATTTTTTAATTAATTAACTTTCAAAATTAGGTACGACTTCAATTAAGCACATATTCTGTCAAAAATTGTCGGCTAAAAAGCCATATCAAAACACATCGCTTGTATATTTACTTCTCATATATATATATATAACATACATACATACATACACCCACACACACACACACACACAATATATATATATATATATATATATATATATATATATATACTAGAAGCGAATCCCAGACAGAGACGAAAAAGTAAACAAATATGGTGTAATGGCTAGCAAGCTAGTCTTGCAGATCTATTACTACTGAATAGCGAGTTTGATCCTCGCAGGATGCCCCATAAAAATCACCACATAAAAAGACCTCGTGTAAATCCGACCAGGTGGGCCGCCAGGGATTTTTTCCGTCCGGGTAGAGAAAATGACATCACATATAATGATATAATAAGAAATTTTATTTCAATAATTAACAATATTTTTTTAAAATAAGATATAAACGAGGCTATTTCTTAAATTGACGTTTCAAATAAAAAAATAAAAAATAAAGAACACAAAAAAATTAAATGAATAAAGTAAATTTAATATTTTAGTGAATAATAGTAGGCCAATTGAATCAGAAAAAACCCATTTTTTTTTCATCAATTCAATAATTAAAAAAAATATTTTTAAAACAATGAAAAAAAAAAAGATACATGAATTATTTTTTGAGTTTTAAGAAATAACTTTTTAAATTTTCAGATAAGCTTTTTTGGGTGTTGAATTTTCATCTTTTTACTTTTTTTATATATTCTTCAGAATTTGATCTTTCTACAAATGTAAAAAAAAAAGAAGAAAAAGGGGCCGGGTTAGCTCAGTCGGTAGAGTGTTCTGCTAGAAACCACGAGGTTCTTAGTTCGATATCGGCCCTCGCCAACTCAGCGTATCAGTATCACAGGGATATATGTGGTAAAGTAAGGAGCTGATCGTAGGTGTGCCGCCCCACTTCAGACATCAAAACAATCTCCTTGGTCTAGGATAGACTCCCTCTCTGATTGGCTGATACCGACTTTAGGCCGCCCTGACTACTTTACTTACTTACAAATGTAAAAATTAGGGATCAGAAATTTTTCTTTTTCAAATGAACAAAGGTCAACCCCCTTCCCCCTACATTCTAATATACGGCCAACTAACTAAAAGCGTGAATCAGATCTTGTCTGTCGACATTTGTTCGGTTATTTTTTTTTAATTCGTACATCTTGTGTTATACAACAGCTTGGGTGTTGTCGCTGTCGCAATGTGAAGGTCATAGGGTCACACCTGCAGAGATCTGCGAAAGACAATAAGAGGATCTGATTGACAGGCTGGGAGGTCATGAGGGCAGACCGCACGATGGGAACGAGCTATAAAGAGAACAATCGTAGAGACATACAGAAGCAAACTACGAATATGTGTGTGTGTGTGGGGGGTGATTGGTTATTTAAGTCACAAAATGAGAGAGAGATAGAGAGTGAGGGAGAGAGTTTTATCGATGTTTCTTGTTAGTTGGTTGATTGATATTAATATGATTTAAACAACTGTAGCGTAATGATATGCATAGTGGTTAGGGAATTGCGTTTATTGTACGTTTATATTTAAAGTTTTTGTTTCTTAAGAGATTATTGGGACCATATGTTTTTCATTTACACCGTCAAAATCCGGTTGTTTGTTAACAGACGATTTTAGAGGTTTTTTATTATAAAACTAACCCTAACCCTAACCCTAACCTCTAACCCTAGCAAAATATTTTTTTAAATAAATATTTTTTTAATAAAACTATAAACGAAAGACACGTTTTATATTAAAATAGTTTTTATTTAATCAGAAGAGAAATGCATGCAGATATGTTTATTTCAATAGTTTTTTTTTTAAATAAAAATATTTTTTTTGTTTACAAAAACTTTAAACAAAAAAAAACAATGTGAAAAAATGAATTTTGCACTAAAGATAAACTAATACTGTTATTTAAAAAAATTAAAACGAAAGACATGTTTATTTTTTCCATGTGCCTAGTTAATATTAAAAAGTATTTATTAAAAAAATATTTTGCTAGGGTTAGGGTTAGGGGTTAAGGTTAGGGGTTAGAGGTTTGGGTTAGGGGTTAGCATTTAGTTTTATAAAAAAAAATGCGTAAAATTCCCTTTTGTATCATGAATATTGCAGAAGGCGGGCTGCAGTCAGTTGACTGACAATCAGTGTAAGTTTTTTTTTTTGCCTAACAAGGTGAAAGAGCCAAGTCTTTAATACCTTTCCCGGGTATTAGTAAGTATGAAGGAATTAATTTATTATAAAAGATTAAAAAAATGAATTTGAAAAATGTTTAAAAATAAAAAAAGAAAAATGAATGAAATAAAAAAAAAAAGAGTTCACATGGCGTAAAATCCAATAATACAATAACGGAATATATATATATATATATATATATATATATATATATATATATATATATATATATATATATATATATAGTGATCATAAAATTTACCAAGAGAGAAATGAAGAATGAATGGAACGTTAATTTTTTCAGAATACAAGGTGTGTCAAAAACGTACCAAGTTTATAGCTGTTTTTACCAAGAAATGAAGAATGAATGGAAGGTTATTTTTTTTCTGAATACAAGGTGTGTCCAAAAGGACAAAAATCTTTTTTGACACCCCTTGTGTATATATATATATATATATATATATATATATATATATATATATATATATATAATCTTTTTAAATATCTTTTCCGACATAGATGGAACATTAACAGGTTATACCATTTTGGATCAAAGAGGACCAGGGATTAATGACAATGAAGGGGTATTCCGCACTCCCCACAGCTCCAGAAGTGGAGCGTCACCACCAGTTTAATGTTATAAAGGGAATGAAAAGGTACTCCACGTCTCCCAGAACTAGAATCTTATTGGAGCACCAGAACAAAAGCCTATCAGATGAAAATTAGTGTCTTACCCGGAACCACTTATTTTATGAGGGGCTATGTGTTACAGACTCTTATATACTTGATTATCCTCTTTATACTTATCTTCTTGTTATCTTCTATACTGCTATTCTTGGCTGGTTCCTCTTTTATGGTCTGAAACTTCTTGGGTTTGTCTTGGGGGTTTCTTTGGACTTCTAAGCTGTTTGTTCATCTCTCTGTCCTTGCTTTTGTTCTTACAAATAAACAAAGGACTTGGTGTACTTTTAGACGTCCTTATTTCAAAAGCCAAGTGCTCAAACGTTGGTTGGTTGGTTGGTTGATTGGGTTTTACAGCATGTCAACCCATTGGGTCATTTAATGCCGAAGACATTTGTTTTATTCATTTTTCGTGGATTCTCAATTTTTTCAAACTCAATTTTTTCAAACACATTTTTGCAAACTTATTTTATTTTATTCAACCCATCGATAGGACCCTAACAGTTACTACCACTCCGGATCAGAGTTGACCTGGAAGCTATAGTGATGAAGGGGTGCTCCATATTCTCCAGACATCCAGAAGTGGAACCTTACCATCAGATAGTTTAACGTCATACCCAGGAGATGAAGACCCTCAGCCGTCGCCTTCTAACACATATATCATAAAGAAGTGTTGGGGACGGCCATAAGCGCAATAAGGTTGGGGAAATAATACATGTGCTAGTGCTTGAAGTGACCAGCCGATTGATCAAACGGGGCCTTTTCGATCGGCCGTCTAACCAAAGTAAGGGTCAAAGTACTTCTACATGGACTGCTTAGCCACAAGGATTCCACCCTTAAGCCTCATGGGTTGCCAAATAGGTGGCCCTATAGGGGCGTCTTACCCCTATGTAGAGGTACAGTCGGTGTATTCTAAAGCCCCAGTCGACAGGACTGGTGGTTAAAGGTAACCACACGTTTGGAGAGAAATAACTTGCAGGTGCAGAATTCTTGAATTCTACACCTAATATACATGATTAACAGGCCACCTCATACTGGCCGGATCCTCTATCTTCTATCTGGGCTGATTCATCTTTTCTGATCTCGTTTTGTTGGCGTTGGGAGTTTAACGATTCGTGTGACCATTTTAGGACTGTAACTGAAAGCAGTTTTAGAGTGGAGATCCCTTGTGGCATTAAGTTTGATCCTTTCTTGAAGTAGAAAGATGTAGTATCAGTTTTAATTCTTGTCAGCTGATGCGTGTTAAAGAATTGTATAATCCTCATCAGTGGTATATCCACAGGTTCCGCTATTAAACGAATATAACAGTTAGGGGAGAGCTTTGACAGTTAATAAAGTTGTCAAACCTGAGTGCTTTCAATCAACTCAACCCCAAAGCCTCATAAGATTTATTAACTAAATGCAATATTGTTGACTTCTTATGAAGTGGGGACTGGGATATTTTCACATTAAAGTTCTCTCATGTGCCTGTAATATTTATAATACTATTACATAGTGAGGTTTTCACGGTACCAAATCGATATAATGTTGTATACCCTTTCTTACTTCTTTACTTCTAGTCGTCTTTTCTTCTGGTCGGCTTTGGTTCTATCTTCTAACATCTTGCGTCTGGAGTTGTCGTGGGGACTTCAGTCTGGTTTTCTATGCTAGGGATTTCTCCTTATCAGAAGCTCTGTGTCATTGTTAGTTTTTAGTAAAACACAAGACTTCGATTTTCTTTTAATGTTTTTTATTCGGTAAATCCCCAACCCAGACATAACATAGCGCGCGTGAGTTCCAGTTTTAGGCAGAGCATAAAATGGCCGCTGCTCTACCTGACGTATAACTGCAAACTGGGGACTCTAAAAAAGGTCCCACGTGACTTCACATATTTGGCGGGCTTCTGTAATTTTCCATAGAAGGACCCGGCCATGGTATGAAAGGGGTCATCCCCTCAGAATTACAGGGATTGACAATAATCTTATGCAACCGCATAGATTATGTAACAATAAATTCATACAACGACTGCAGTGTGAAAAGCAGTATTGCATCCATCAAAGCCTTCATCAGATGATGACCCTGGGTTCACGCCTGATTTTGGAGCCGAAGCATCATTACCACTAACCCAGAGCGCCCCAGCAGTATCTGACGATACCACCAGACTTTGATGGGTTGTTGTCACTCTGTGGATTGCCATATCCACGCCGATGCTCTTAGAACATTATCATAGATTTTTAAAAAATTAGTTTCCTTTTGTCTGATGGAGAAAGTCTAAGTTTAGTCAAGAATGCAGAGGTTGAGTTGGTAATGAATCTTTGGCATCCGACCTCGATGGAAAATACATTCCATACAACCATTACTGACACATTATTCCAGTAGATCATCATATTTTTCCAACTTACGCTGATGTGCCCAGTCAATGTTTTCCTCTAAAGGGATTATTAACTTTATATATTAAACATGTTTGCTGTTGAAAATAATATTGCTGATATAATACAAAGGAAGGGATACTCGAATAGGGCTTGCTCATGAGGCAGTCATTTCAGCATTAACATGTACCTTACTTGTCATGGTTCTTCTGTTGGGCACTAGGTGGTGTTGCTACCGGTAGCATAAAAAGCAGAAGCGCCAAAATAAATTATTCAGGGGTAACACAACAGTTGGTTCTCCTATACATAGGACAATGGTGAGTTGTTCTTCTCTCAGGCATTTTGTGTGCATACTACACGAGGGCCTCTTCAATAAAGTTAATGCTATACTTTTTTTTATTACCTACGGCGTCAGGAATATACTTACCTATGAGCTATTTGCCTCTTTGACTTTTCTTCGATACACATATGTAAAATATATTCTTTATATCAACTTGTCTTCATTGTATTCTACTTCTATTAAATTTGCTCAGGCAATAAAGTATTTTTGTTATCACTTTTTCGTGAATTGTTCTTATATATTTGTACCATTCCAGGAAATTATATATATATATATATATATATATATATATATATATATATATATGGTTAAGAATAGAGGAAAGTGTGTATATAACAATACAGACAGTTAAATTCAGTTGGTATTTCACTCCATTGGATGAAGCTCCTCCTGTTCTTCCCTTGTTCAATCAACTGTTAAACATACAAAAGCGGATAAAAATACATTTATCGCAACAAAATCTTTAAAGACTTTCTCTAAAATATTTTCAAACAAAAAATATCCCGGTGCCCTGATACACATCGGACATCAACACATTTGAACCACACTCCAAATATCAAATTCTCTTCTAAAGTTCACCGACTGATCCCATAAAAACAAAAGTACCATGCTCTACACACTTACCCCACCTGACTTTCTCTCACCCCTCACCCATTTACTTTTTCCCTATAAAAGCAGAATGTACAAGTACGTATGTCAATAAAAATTTCGAAAGAGCTTCATCCAATAATGAGGCGAAATATCAACTGAATTTAACTGTGTGTTTGTTATATCCACACTTTCATCTATTCTCAAACACATTTTGTCGGATTTATTCAAATCTTTCACACCTTATATATATATATATATATATATATATATATATATATATATATATATATATATATACAATCATTTTGCACGAGCAGGAAGTGACATAAAATCAATTTCTTAAGCGAAGTTTAACAGGTTTGAATTCAGAGTTTTCCTTCTCCTAGACTGGTTACCTAGCCAAGGTTAAAGAACTCAGTGTGTCCTACTATTTACCCATAGCTGGAGCGAGAATAGTTTGATGCATACCTTTCCCAAGGGTATTAGCACTATATGAAATACAAACAGCCTCGTCCAGGATTTGAATTTGGGACGACGAGATCATTTCCTATGAATCTAACCATTACACCCTGCGTGTCCAAAGAGGAAATTATATACAACCATGGGAAACAAGCAGTCTTAAGTCCTTACCAATATATTTAAGAGAATCAACGGTTTTTATTTCAGCAAAGCAGTTGCATAGATTGTCTCAAAATTTATGAACCCCATTTCAAAGTTTGTTGGATGAAGTGTTTTACTAGAAAATAAAATTTATCAATATTGGATTTGATTGTATAAATTTGAAAATTAAAATGTGTGTCGTCCGGTGATTTAATAAAATAGTAACATTTTTTTTATTCTATTTTAAAATGTATTATTATTATTATTATTATTATTATTATTATTATTGATTCAAAATGGCGGATATCCAAATATTAAATTGTAGCCTCGATTTAATCTTAACGTCGTCCTTATTTTGTAAAAAGACGCGGCTGTCTTCTGTAAACACTAAATCAGAAACAATTTCATCAAATTCTGTCTCAAAATATTCTTATATAATTTAGCACGTGGACAAACAAACAGACAGAGAGAGAAACACACACACACACACACACACACACACACACACACACACATTCACACACATGCGCCCGCACGCGCAAGAGACAGAGGGGAACATAACATAATCAATGATAAATCATATTTAATTCGCTTAAAGCCTGCCTACTGCGGCCATCAAGCTCGATGTTAAATCACATCTTAAAATTTCTATTCTATCTAACAGCAAGAGGCTTATCGAGTAATCGTAGAAAATAGACACGAAGATCCGAGTTCGATTCCTGGACGAGACAGTTTGCATTTTAAATAGTGCTAATATTTTTGGGAAATATATGCAGGTGTAAGTAAATAGTCTGGCAGACAGGCCCCTTTAATCTTGTTATCGTAACCGGTCTAGGAGAAAGAAAACTCTGGAGCTTGTGTCACATCCGGTTCGTGTGGAGGGGTTAGGTAAATGCATAAAACTACCAGTAAATAAGATATACTGATTGATCTTAACGGCTTGTCAACCTGTCGAGGGTTATTCTATGCAGAGAGGTTAGGGAATCGTGTTCATCATACGTTGATATTTACATTTCTTATGTTGTGGTTTCTTAAATGATTAAAATTCTGTCGCAGTCCACTGCGTAAACAACTACGCCACTGAGACTCATTCAAATTGTGGCTGCAATGCTAAAGATCTTACTATATAAATACATTTAATTTCATTGGCTAAATAATACCCGAAACCGTATAATTATTAGTATCAGATAGGAATACTTGAAACCATACAACTGTGTGCAAATTATTTGTATTACATATTACTAGAAGCGGCTACCCAGTGATAAAAAAAACATGGTTTAATAATCGTTTGCAGATCTATTACTACTGAATAGCGAGTTCGATCCTCGCAGGATAACCCATAAAAATCATAAATCGCCGAAAATGGCCGTGTAGAATTTTAACGTCATTTTATAATGTTATTAATTTTTAAATATATTCGATAATATAAATCAAAATCTTCATTATTTTGCTAAAAAACCAAGCCCTGGTGATATTTAATGTGTATATATATGTTTACTTTGTTTACATACAGATACACACAACTGCCCTTTATATATGTATATATGGTTTAGGTTGGTTTCTTGGTTTAATGGCATATCAAGCTTCGGGGTTATTTAATTATTAATTGTAGGGATACTATTTAAGTCATATCTGGTGATGAGGGGATTCATACCTTTCCTTAGGGTATTAGACCGAAAGTAAACATAAAAGTGCGACTGATTTCGAACTCGATTACGATGTCGCAATCCAGTATGTTAACAACAACACCACGGAGACTCCTCTAATAATATAAAATAGATGTTGCTACGAAGCTAAAAATCTTACTATAGAAATACATCGTAATTTCATTGGCCATATAATTATTTTTATTAGATAGGAATACTTGAAACTATACAAATGTGTACAAATAATTTGTATTATAATGTTATAGCAGCGGCAACAAAGCATCGGCACATCAACATCTTCAGGGACAGCCTTTAAATGCGAAACCTGTGGTCGAGAATGTTTTTCAAACATCGGACTTCACAGTCACAGGAAGCGCTGTAACTTCAGGGGCATATAAAACGTTATTATAGTCTTCCGAGACTGAAATGCCAATGGAATTGTTATGATAACAATGTTTAGTTTGGTTTCTTTGTGTTATGACATATAAACCTCTGTGGGTTATTAAAGGCCAAAACCATCCTTGTAGAACAGTATTGATACTATTTGACCCATAGCTAGGGGATGAGGAAGTTCATACCTTTCCTTAGGGTATTAGTCCGAAAGTGACCGTAATAGAGTGACTGGAGTTTGAACTCGTTTACAATGATGTTACAGTCCAGCACATTAACCACTACTCCACGGGTCTGCACTAGTAATATATAAATGTTGCAGCAATGCTCAAGTTCTTACTAGAGAAATGCATTGCAATTTTATTGGAAAAATATGTTGCGAATGGTTTGACTATAGAATTAATCTATATAATAATAATATTATTATTCCTACAAAATACGTTCGTTATTATCTTGCAACACCCTTTGGTTAAAAATGAGACCGTCCAAATTAGTGTCATCACCTCAGCTAAATAATGGACAATTCCGTTTTTATCATAAATAAAGAAAGGGAAGAAGAAAGACATGATACACAGAAAATATAATAAGAAAGAAAGGAAAAAGAGAGTAGAGGCAAGATAAGGAGAGGGGATGAGCGCACAACAGCGATAATGCTTATCCGTTTCAATCGAACATTACGAAAAGATAAAAAGAAGGAAAGAAAGAAAAAAGAGTGCGAGGGGGGTAAATCAATATGATTACCTTTTCTGTCTTTTTTTTTTTACACATTTAACTATTTAGTAATAGCTCTTAAGTAAACATGTCAAACGTTATAATTATCATCATACTGTGGTATATCCACAGGTCCCGCTAGTATATAAATGTTGCTGGAAAGCTGAAGTTCTTACTATAGAAATACATAGTAATTTTATTAGAAAAATATATCCTAACAAAGGTTACTGAATGAGTAATAACCAAACGGAGGCTGGAAATGAAATGGAATATTTATAACATTAACAAAATACAATACACGCCTGCGGTGTGAAGAAGTTAAATCACTGCGAGTGGTATAATACTATTTAGTCTGCATAAGACTCCCATATTTATGAGAATTGTGGTATAACCATTAATGTTCATAGGTATTGTATATAACAAAATATATTGCCAATGGTTTGACTGTATAATTAATTATGAATTATTGCACTGTAGACATTTGATGTAAATGCGAAAAATGGGACAAACATTAGTCAGGAATTAAGACAATATATATATATATATGTGTGTGTATGTGTGTGTGTGTGTGTATGTGGTGTGTGTGTGTGTGTGTGTGTGTGTGTGTTTAATACCTATTCGTTCATGCCCCTGGCGACACCTTGAAAGTGACCACATTTAATGAATTATTGTAGAGTAGACATGTGTTGTAAATGCAGAAAAATGGGACGATCACTTGTCAGGAATTAAGACAATCGTCACTGAGAGTAATAAGGCTATATATATAATATATATATATATATATATATATATATATATATATATATATATATATATATATATATATATTAATACCTATTCGTCCATGCCCCTGGCGACACCTTGAAAGTGACCACATTTAATTTGCGATTTTGTCGAACTGACCAGCAAATTGAACGAAGAGAGAATATCTAAAATGAAATTGAGCCTCCCACCAGCTTCTGGCCATTATATAGTCGTAAAATCAAATTATGAAATATATTAAAGATATTGCCAAACTGCCGTTAGCCAACACAACGTAATAACACGGCAGAAATTTCCCAGTGGCTTTATTATCTTCTCCCCGGTAGATACTGGGGATTTTAGCAGTATTCGACAGAAAATGCGTGGGAGAAAACGGGCCTCGAATTTGAAGAGATACAGGTGTTATTTAGCAAATAAACCGAAAGTACTTAGAAACTCGAATTGATAAAAATTATTTTGCGACAGCTACTTTGGCTAGACGGGCTGTCAGAGAGACACCTCTCCGATCAATCGGCTGGTCACGTCAGCCTTAGCACCTATATGATTGCCCCAACCCTATTGTCCTTATGGCAAGCCCAAACCTTTTTTATCATATGAGTTCTAGAAGGCGGTGGCTGAGGGTCTTCATGTCTGGGTATGACGTTAAACCGATGCTGAGGTTCAAGTTCTGGAGGTTTGGGGAATGTGGAGCACCACTTTATCACCATTGCTCCCTGGTCTACTCTGACCCGGAATGGTAGTATCTGTTAGGGTCCTGTCTATGGATTAAATAGAAAAATGTTTTAATAAAAAATTGAGTATCCATTAAGAATGAGTTTATTTCAAAACGTTGTCGGCATTAAATGACTCAAAAACGGTTGATATTTAGTAAAACAAACCAAGTCAAGCCTATGAACTCATCATCATCATCATCATCATCATCATCATTATCCTCATCATCAATGTTTGCTGACAGCACGGATTCCCTTCTATCTCTATCTCTCTCTCTCTCTTTCACCATCTGTCAATATCAGTCGTCACTTTGGACGACATTCAGAGTTGATGAATATACTTTTTTGTCGATCGGTCATCACTTGTGTGTCCATGTGTAAGAGGATTGTAGGTAAATTCATCATGTGGTAAATTTACCGTCGGGCAATCAGTCTTGGAAAACTTTGAATTCAATCCTTGTGTCACACCTTACTGGTTGTAATACAATTTAGAATTTTTCTAGCCTAAAAGTTTCCAGAAACCAAATACAGGGTAGTTGAAAAGTAAATCCCTATTTTAAACTATTCATAATCTTTTTTTATAAGCAGTTACATCTCACCATGTGGCCTGTTGTCAATAGTTAGGAGAATATTGAAGAGGTGTTTGCCTCATACCCCACTTGTATGGCCTGAGCACAAGGCCTCGTTTTAATGTGGACCCACCCACAAGCCTAAGCTCATGGGTGGGAAAAAGCAAAAATTGCGTTGATCCCTTCGGCATTCCCCCTCAAGGGGGGCACCTCAGGCGCTAGTCAATAAACCCAGCCCTGCCCCTTTAAGTCAAGGGGGCAGGTATTGCCTGGGGGTGGGGTAGATCCCTGGGATCGACGCTATTAACTTGTAAGGTACAGCGTCCGAAGCTCACTGGACCCCCGGTCGAAACCGGTGTTAGATATGTTGGACATATCTACATAGGAGAATATTGAAGAATTGATTTTTATGCAAGATGGTGCTCCTTCACCTTTTGCTATTATTGTTCGTGAATGGCTGAAACACCATTTTCCTGGGAGATGGATGGATGTACGTGGTCTGCATAAGTGGTCGGTCGGAAGCCCCGATTTAATACTCTGCTACTTTTTTCCTTTGAGATTGATTGAAGGAATTATCCACTCTACGAAACTAACGACTTTGGAAGAACTTGAAGGATGAATACTAGAATGTATTTCTGCCATTTCACAAGAGGTGATGCGATTCCCGAGCGGCTTGAGAGGCTGGAGGCGAATGTTGGTGCCCATACAGAGTTTTATATAAAACCCCATGTTATGTGTATTCTGCTCATATTCATTCTTTTGTAAAAAATAAGGATTCAGAAATGAATTGTAATATTTTTAAAATAGGGAGTTACTTTCCAACCACCCTGTATATTTTCCATGAATTTCACCTGCACACTAAAAGATACATATAGTACCAAATATGGCACAACATGATCTACATCTCAAAATTTGCTTTGCCTGCTGTTGAAATATTCTGTTGTATATAAGGCGTGCTGCAATCCACAACTTAAACTTATAGACTAAACGAGGTCACGTGATTTAAACCCCAGCCAATCAACAGCTCGAATACGTAGTTAGTTAACTTTTTAATCGCTGATATTTACAGCCGTTCATTTGCACTTTATTCGACATTAACGAACGGACCTGCAACACTAAGGAACACCAAAGAACAACCAAAGGATCATACCCAACACTGAGGGACACCAAGGAGCAACCAAAGGTTTCTTCACAAAGGATCGTGCTCTGCTTAACATAAAGGATCTCCGCTGGACAGCGCTCTTGCTTGAACCCCTAAGGATGGCCACAAAAATCGTAACAGTTGCAATCTACGGAGCGAAAAGAACGGTTAAATCGAACTTAACGGACCTAAATTCCACCATAGTATGTCACCCCGTCGAAAGAAAAAAAAATAACAAGAATCAAGGAATTAACCGAATTTAATGCACTAGTTATTTTATTTAAAATCTTTATATTTTTTTCAGGTTAGTTAACTTTGAACCACGTATCTTTAAGAATCTGTGTTACGCCTCAAAGATATGTGGTTCAAAATTAATTGACCTGAAAAAATGTAAAAGCTTTTACATAAAATAACTGGTGCATTATCTCTCTTATAAATTAATAATATATCAACACTGAAAATTTCATTAAATTCGCTTAATTCCCTGATTTTTGGTATTTTTTTTCTCTCGATGGGTGACATACGATGGTGGAATTTAGGTCCGTTAAGTTCGATTTAACCAATAAACACAGAAGTTGAGACTTGCTTGGTTGTCAAATTCATCACATGGTTAATTTAACACAGGTAAATTCATCGTATCAGATTATCTTATTTTTGTGGTCTAATGGTTAGAGTCGTAGGAAATGGGCTCGTCAACGCGAGTTCAATTCCTGGACAAAGCTGTTGGCATTTTACATTGCGCGAATACCATGGAGAAAGGTATGAATCCAATTCTCCCTCCAGCTATGGGTAAATAGCAGGGAAGACTGGACTCTTTAACCATGGCTAGGTAACTAGTCTAGGAGAAGGAAAACTCTTAATTCAAACCTGTTAAACTCCGCTTAAGAAATTGACCTTGTGTCGCATCCTGCTCATGCGGAGGGGTTGGTAAATATATATAATAAAGGTTACGAATTGCAATCATCAATGGATTCATACTTAACAAATATTTTTGTTTTCACCTAAGTCTCATCAGAGTATTACCACAGGAAGAATAATTATGATAGAGGACGCAATAATATCATTATGGGGAGGGGTAAAATACTTCCTCCTCATCATGACATTCATATGCGGATTCATCCTTAACAAAAAAAATTGTTTTCAACTGAGTCTCATCAGAGGATTACCACAGGAAGAATAACTACAATAGAGAACGCAATAATGTCCTTATGGGAGGGGGTAAAAATAACCTTCTCATTATGACATTCTTGCATTTTCTATCGTAGTTATTCTTCCTGTGTTAATCCTCTGATGAGACTCAGTTGAAAACCAAAAATTTAAGGGTGAATCCACTTATGATTGCAATTCTAACATTTTTATGAAATTCTTAAAAGCAAGGATCAAATTCTGAATTTAAACGACCAATTTACCACACGATAAATCCACGACACGACGAATTTACCGCGCGATAAATTTACCGCACGGTGAATTTACCGCACAATAAATTTACCACACGATGAATTTTTCATACCATCCATTTACCGACTATGAATTAACTGGGATGCATTTACTGGGCCATCAGAGAACATCGCTTACGTGTTCATCCTTATTTCTCCATCGCCCTGTCGACTTGGGCACAAACTGCAACTCTGCAGAGGGGTAAAATACCTTCAATAGGGTGACCATTTAGCCGGGTGTGGTAGCCCGTGATGTTTAAAGATGGAATCCTGGTGGCTGAACAGTATATGACTCGCAAAAATCCACTTTAACCCTCCCCTGGACTAAAAGAGTGGTCTGAGAGGCGCCTGCGATAAATCGGCTGGCTATTAAGCCCCAGCATGTATGTTATTGTCCCAACCCTATTGCCCTTATGGCAACCCAGACCTTTTATCATATATGTGATAGAAGACGGTGACTGAGAGTTTAGTGTCCTGGGTATGACGTTGAACTGCATCTAATGGTGAAGTTCCAATTCTGCAGCTCTGAGGAGTGTGGAGTACCCCTTCATCACTATTACTCTCCCACTCTGACCCGGAGTTATCTTATCTCTTTGGGTCCCATCTATTGGTCAAATAGAAAAAATATGTTTTAAACATTTTTTTTTAAGAAAATCGAGTTTAAATTTTGAAAAATTAAATACCCATCAAGAATGAATAAATCAAAATGTCTTCGACATAAAATATCAACAAGGGTTAACATGCCGTAAAATACCAACCAACCAGCCAACCAACCGAGCAACCAAACTTACGTTTTCAGTAGTGTCCTGTAGGTTTTGCTCGTTTTACTTGAATGGTTTGTATAGTTGCTATTTTGTGGGTTGCTGCTTCAAGGATTGAAGTTGAATGTTGATTGAGACAGACAGACAGACAGACAGAGGATAATAATAGTTGATTGTCTTTCTTACTTGTTACACTTCTACTTGTTGGTTCTACCACGGCCGTCATTTTCTCTGGGCTGACTTCTATTCAGGGCTTTTGCTGGGGGTTGATTTTCTTTGGTTTATTCTTCTTTGGGCTTATCTTTAACATTAAATTAACACACAAGACTTGATCCAGCTTTTATTTTTTAACCTTGCCCATGATTCCGCCGCGGTTAAGTTGTGAACTCTAAGAGACATTCTCCCTGATAGGGTGCCGACTCGCATCTGACTAACTAAACTAAAACTTATTCTCACGCCTGTATACCGGAAGGTCAGTTGGAATGTCACCGTTGTCACTCATCGGATCCAGTAACTTTAGATGGACCCCGTCATTTTTAAGTTTAACAGACCTAATTCAAGATTCTAACTACAGGTACATTCATTTTTCATAACTGCTCATAAATTATGCAACAGCAGTATTCGTGTATAGTTCCCAACTAGCTTTTCCTCCAGGCGTTTTATTAGAGCCCAAAAATACGTTTATTAACTGAGAATGCATGGGAATCTCAATATTATCTGTGATTTCAAAGATTATATTAAACTCTCTATATTGTATCTTTCCATGATCCAATCTCTTCTGAAGGTTTTCAGTGGGTGGTAGTTGGATTTTCGTTTATGCGTTTTAAAGGTCTGGTGGTCATTCAGTTACCATCCATAAAAACTCTTCTACTAGTTTAAGGCAGTACGGCCAGTCATTGCAACATTTACTTTTACTTCACAAATTCTGTGACCAATTTCAGTGGCACTGACTGGGCATAGAAGATCATTCTTAAACATTATATATCTTAGAAAAGGCAGCACGAAACGTCGGCCTATACGTAAACTCTGATAAAACTGATAAAACTGAGTTCATGTTTTTTAAAAACAAAAGAGACATCTCAACCATCGATGGCAAACTCCTAAATTCGGTAGAACAATTTAGGCTCTTAGGCAGTAATATCTCCTCAACAGAAAACGATGTTAATGCACGCATAGGAAAGACATGGTCTGTCATAAATAAATTCTCAGTCATATGGAAATCCAATCTCACAGACAAGCTAAAGAGACAATTCTTCTAGGGCGCTGTCGTGTCAGTACTGCTGTATGGCTGCACCACCTGGGCCCTAACGAAGCGACTACAGAACAAACTAGTTGGAAGCAACAAACCACGAGAAAACAGCTGTACGGCCACCTGCGACATATCACCCAAACCATCCGAGTAAGACAGACAAGACACGCAGGACACTGCTAGAGAAGCAAGGACGAACTAATGAGTGACGTCCTCCTGTGGAAGCCAGCACATGGGCACGCCAGTGTATGTCGACCAACAAAGACGTACATTGACCAGATCTGTGCGGATACAGGATGCTGCATAGAGGACCTCCCGAGAATGATGAGTGACCAGGGACGGATGGAGAGAGATTGTCATGGATATCCGTGCTAACAGCGCGACATGATGATGATTATACTAAAGCTGAGCAAATCAACATTTATCTTCTAAAGGCTTTTTTACTGTTTGGTTTGATGACACGAAAGTTATCCTGAATCATTCCTTAGTTTAAGGATTGTGTTATATTTGAAAAAAATCCATTTTAATTGGTTCTAATTAGTCGTAATTTGCAATTAAGTCAAACATTGACCCGTCTCTTACTTGACATTCTGTCTGTCATTTTCACCGTCTCTATGTATATCTTGATTACCTCCTCATTATATATATTAATCACTCAGTGAGTTGAGAGAGGGAGAGAGAGACAGACAGACAGACAGACAGACAGACAGACAGACTGGAGAGTATTTGTATGTTACGTTTCATACATAGCTAGCCGGGCCAACATCATGGCTCTTAATAAATTTAAATTAAGTCATCATTCCCTATCTTAGAAATCTTACAAAATTATTTTAATGATTCTTTATAAAATTTTACCGGTCGTATTTATTTATTTATCATTTAATTCACTTTGCAAACTCACTTTTCCCTAATCCCATTTATCCACCTAAAGCTCAATGGGTGACCCAACGGGTCACGTTTTGTCTAGTATATATATATATATATATATATATATATATATATCAAACAAAACGTGACCCGTATATATCATGATGCTTTCTACATATTGAAGTATTTAGAAATAGCTTTTAAGTAAACGTATCAAACGTTGTAATAATTATACTATCATACTGTGGTATATTCACAGGTCCTGCTAGTACATTAAAAAATTTAACTGCATATAGAAAAAATTATAAATATTTTAAAATAGAGTTACTTTTCAATCCCCCTGTATATTGAGCTGCCTATTGAGTTCCCTAACTGCAATCGTAGGGTGAGCTTAACCAGCTGTCTCCAGAACCTTCAGAATCAAGTCCTCTTGGGTGACCTTCTTTTTCGTTGATGTTTTGAACTGAAGGTCTCCATATGTGCATTTAATGCACTTGGTTGCTGCATTTGCGTTTTTGCGTCTGTGAAATAGACAGAGTTTGGCATGATGAATGTGTTCCTTACTTGGTGCAAACATGGGGTCAATTTGAAAGTGTTTACTCAAATAATTTTAAGAAAATCCCAAAGAAAATAAGATATGTTGCTCACCTAGATATCGGCTTAAGTTAAAGATTGGATTTTATTAAATCTTCCCCATCGAAAACTTTCATTACAACGAAGCAAAATACAGAGTGAACTCAAAAAAGGTTTCAAGTAGTTATAATATCAAAACTTATTGAAATAAGTTTACAAATACTAGCAAGAATATGCGTCCTCCGGGTGTAAGTATTTAACTTGTAATACAATGAAATATATCAAATCAGAAAGACGATCGACATTAAATTTAAAAAATATATAAAAAGATTGCACTTATTCTAATTATATTCGAATTGGTTTGTATATAAAAATCATTCGTAGGATTGATTTTAACACGATTGGGAATAAAAAATAATACTATTAGAGATCAATAACACCAAGTAATTATTTATGAAACCCGGTTTTGTTAAAACCAGTATGCAAATTAACTATATCATATATTATGTAAACCTTTATTTCTTAGTAATATATAAGACACATTGCAGGATTTAAAACGCAGTGTTAACATGGGCTGTTTTGAGGCAAATCTAACAGATTTTCAGAGACATCGTTAATAAATAAGATTTATTTTATGTATTAATGATTTTGACTATGAATTAAATACTCATTGATAAACTTTCGCAATTCTTGAGGGTATGGGGACGTAACCAGTGATGTCGTTTTGGTTACAGACACAAACCGAATCCCCATTATGATAAGATGGTAACATCATTTACATTAACTCAAAATATTTCGTGGATCTAATACTAGTGAATAGCGAGTTCGATCTCAGTTCAGTTCCTTCATAGCAGAATGTCTGTAATATTTTTTAAAATATGTTTTTAGAATCTAAAAATATGAAATTTGAAACTTAAAATTTGACGCTTCATATTTTAAATGAATTTAAAATGAGTGTGTTGGGGGTAAATTTGTTTTATTAAATACGGATTTTACGTCATCTTTGGCGGTCATGTTTAAGATATATTTGAGCAAAAAAATAAATAAATTACATGTACAATATTATTTCATTATGTTATAACTTTTAGACTTAGACAAAAATTTGACCTTAAATAGTCAATTTAATAAATTCTAATTCGTTTTTAAATGAATAGCAGACGACATTTTGGCAGACCCTACTCGTTTCCCTGATCCCAATAATCTAGCGGGAGCTTAAAGGTGACCCAACGGGTTATGTTTGTCTAGTATCTTATGGAGCTTGTGTGTTTTTCTGTCTGTAACCGAAACTATATTACTACTCAAGACACAATTCCCTAACTTCATATTCTTCATGAATTTATTTTTTATTTAAACCTCAATTATTCATAAAATTGTTTTACATTATTAATACTATTGACAATATCTACATACCAATAACATGCGATTGAAAATTGAAAAGAGTGTAGTTTCAGTATATACACCTTGTAGTAGAAAGTCCGTAGTATTCCTTGTTATCCTTCTTTGTAGGTTCTGATCTCAGAAGACCAATTTGCAATTGATTTCAGAACAAATATCATCGACCTTAAATGCATTCTACATCTTTTCTGATTCGCTAATTTTTACCAGAAATGCATGCAGCTGATGTTAGGAAAGTTTATAAATATGAGTGGGAATTATGGATACATCGTATACTATCAGATATTCCAACAGGCACTCTCTCCACAGCAATGCGTTTTTGTTCTCATCTTTTAAGTCAATATGAATGTATGTAGGAACGAAAAAGAGTGAAAAAAGAAGAGGAAAGAAGCCGCCGCAGAAAGGAGAGTTAAAAGGAAAGAGAGACAACAGCATCTCCAGCATCTCCAGCATCTCCAGCAAGCATCACCTTTGTTTGCAATCACTGTACCAGAGATTGCCATTGAAAAATTGGTCTGTTCAGCCACTCACGTAGTTGTAGATAAAAAAGTGGACTCTACGCCATCGTCTTTAATAGACGGAAGGATGCCAACATATATATATATATATATATATATATATATATATATATATATGGAGAAATATGAGTAAAGAAAAGAAATGTAGATGGATAAAAATGAATTTTATCGATATTACTTTTAATCGATATCACTTACACATGTGTTTCGGTCTGTTTATCAAAATGTATAGGGATTTACGTTTTTATTATTATTAAAATCAGATGGAGTTGAAATGATGATGATATAACATAGGAAAAATGCATAAATGTTCCGTACACAGATTTTGCCGACTTTCATCAGAGTGTTATTTTTATATAAATAAAAATAACACTCTGATGAAAGTCGGAAAATCTGCATTTTTATGATTTTTCCTATCATTATTATCATCATCATTTCAACTTCATCTGATTATTTTAATAATATAATAACGTAAATCCGTATACATTTTGATAAACAGACCGAACACATGTTAAGTGATATCGACTAAAAGTAATATCGATAAATTCATTTTATCCATCTACATTTCTTTTCTTTACTCATTTTTCCTCATATTGTCGGATTCATTTCCCATTCTCTCTCCACACACACACCACACACACACACACACACACACAACATATATAGTAATATTATATATATATATATATATATATATATATATATATATATTATTTTACTTTCATATCGACAAATAAACGCACCAGATAAAAGGCCTCCAATAAATCCCTCACAAAAGCCACTAATATTTTCGGCATGCAACACAAACAGAATCAAAATCAATCTAGTCAACTCTTCCCACAATGCAACGTATTTTTCTGCTCATTCTGTACATTAGTTTTCAAACCTTAAAAGAAAGTTGTATGCCCTACATCAAAAAAATAAAAAAAAGAATGTTCATTTAGCGTTCTATCTTTGTCAGTAGACGCCATTAAGTGCATTCTTAAAGATTTAACTTCATTCAAAATCACTGATTGTAATTCTATTATGAAAGCTGCCAAAGGTGTGTGCATTTGAAATGTCGGAATTCTTATTGATTTTATCACTGAAAATGGAATAAAGATAAGAAGTGTTTTTGACATGGAATTCTCTTTTTATTTTACAAATAAATGTAAAAATTCGACTCTCAGTCGCCAAAATTTCTGATGCCGTTCATAGAGAAGTTTGTGTAAATGATCGAACATGTCAAAAGTGGCGTTTTTTTAAAATAATTTTGATATTTCGGACTAGTATCCTCAACTTTATTGTGGTACAATAGGGTAGGTAGATTTTTCACTTTTTTAAAATATCAAATTGTCCATCTATGAGAAAATTGTGTGTTAGTAAACTGAATAATGATACCAAAAATTAGATCTTTTACTTGCATCATTGTTTGAGGAAATAGCATCAACGATTGTTTACTATAATGCACTCAAAATCCTTGTTTTTATATTTGGCTTAGAAATTGGTTAGAAAATTTACCGTTTTCAACATTTAAATCAGAAATGTTATTGTATTTTATTAAAATGAAACGAATTAAATATCATAAACAGAATTCAAATTAAAAATGTATCCCCCCATCACCACCGACACCTCTGATATGCTACTTTTAACCTCATTAATTAAGCTGTAACAGACGATATTTGATGCTAGTTCCTCAAACAATGGTACAAGTAAAAGATCTAATCTCATTTAAGTCTTAAAAGGACTTAATTATCAAAGCAATGAGAATTATGTACCTCTATCCTTTTTCCGAGAAGAAGCTTGTAAACAAGGACAGCCATCTTTGATTCAACTTAATTTTCACGGGGAAAACACGACGCTTTTCAAATCTATTTTAATGCATGTTTTTAACTCCAAAATATCATAAAATGTCTTTTTAATAACAATTAAGTTCATTTCAAATTATGCATATGTATAATTTTATGGTAGGAATTTAGTCACTTACAGTTCAAGTTTACTCTACCTTAAACCGCTTTAAAAAGAGAACAAAAACCGTAAAACTAGCACAGATAACTCGCGAAAGAATATGACTATTACTATACCTGATAGAACGTTAAGAACATACTTTACTCATTTTGAAAGAATAATAAACACTATTACTGACAGTGTGTAGCAGTTCACATACATAGGTAGTAATATCTCATCAATGGAAAGCGATGTCAATCCACGCATAGGAGAGGCATGAATTGCGATAGATTATCCATCATATGGAAATTTAATCTCACTGATAAGATAAAGCGAGAATTCTTCCAAGTCGTGGCCGTATCAGTGCTATCGTACGGTAACATCACATGGACTCTGACTAAGACTCTGACTTATAGAAAAAGCAAGATGGGAGCTGCAAAAGGATGTTACGTGTTGTCTTGTACAAATCCTGGAAGCAGCATCCCACAAGAAAACAGCTGTACTGCCACCTGCCTTCTATCACACAAACCATCCAGGTGAAGCAAACAAGGCATTCTGGATGCTTTTCCTCATTTTTTATTTTTTTTCTCTCTATAAGATTTTATTCTTCTTTATCTCCGTATTCCTGTTCCTACTTTTCCATTCTATTATTCCTTCTTTCTTTCTCTCTCTCTCTCTCTCTCTCTCTCTCTCTCTCTCTCTTTCCCTCTCATTTTTCACTACTGTCTATCTCTCTTCCTTTTTCATTCTTCCCACATTTTCATTATTCTTTTCCTCCCCTTTCTCTCTCCTAGTTCTTATTCTTCTAAGCCCGTCTTGCGTTTCCTTCACTCCAACCCCTTCCCCATTTCATTATTCCTTCCTCTGTCTGTCTGTCTATCTGTCTCTTCTTTTTTCATTCCTCCCTTCTTTTCCTTCTTCTTTTTCCTTCTCCTCCTTTTTATTTTTTTTATCTACTAGTTCTTATTCTTCTTTAATCCCGTCTTGTTCTTCTTACATCCCGTACTTTCCTATTTTATTCTTTCTTTTCTTCCCCCTCTCACTCTGTCTTCCCTTTTCTCTCCCCTCTCTTTCTCTCTGTGTCTGTCTTCCTTTTCTTTCCCCCTCCTCTTTCTTTCTTTCTCTCTCTCTCTCTCTCTCTCTCTCTGTCTTCTTTTTCATTCTCCCACCTTTTCAATTTTCACTTCCTCCTCTCCTTTTTATTTTTCTCTCTCTTAGTTCTAATTTCTTCTATGGCCCCGTTTTGCTCTTCCTACATCCCCACCCTCTCCTACTTTACTTCCCTCCCCCCTCTCTCTTCCTCTCTCTCTCAACTTCTCTCTCTCTCTCTCTCTTTCGCTCTTTCATCCCTCCCCCTTTTTCTTTCTTTCGCACTTCCTCGTTTTCATATATCATTTTCCTTTCTCTTTATTCTTGCTTATCTTCCCTCCGCCCCCCCCTCTCTCTCTCTCTCTCTCTCCTCTCTCTCTCTCTCTCTCTGATTTTCATTTCTTTCCATCTCTCTACTTTTCATTCCCCCTCTTCTCTTCTTCTCTACTCCACTGCATCTTTCCCTTTGACCAGAAACTTTCTAATTTCGCTTCTACCTCTTCTCTCCCGCTCTTATCCCCGCAACCCCTTCCCCCTTTCTCATTCAATCAATTTCCTCACTTCACCCATCCCCCATTCCCGGCTTTTTCCCTCCCACCTTCTATCCCAGTTCCAAGTCTTGATGCACTTATCACTCAAGATTCGATCAGACTTGAAAGGAATGCTTGTAAAAACGAAATGGTTTGAAGAAACAATAAGAAAAACAGCGGTCGTAAAAGGCACTCGTTTTCTCTCCAAAGACAGAATCGGACATGGGCTAAAAGATTGGAACAGGCTGAGACTCGTAGAGTCGTCAACAGAGAATTTGGAATATTTCGGAAATAAAACAAAATAGGAATGGAAGAAGAATCTTTGCTCAGGAGTGGGTGGCTTGTAGATCATGTTCTGCTGTTTGCATTTGGTGATCTGATGCAAAAAGAAGAAGAAAAAGAAGGAGAAGAAATTAGCAAAAGAAGGAGATATCAAAGAAGGAGGGGTAGGAGAAGTAGGAGAATAATAATAATACTAATAATAATAATAATAATAATAATAATAATAATAATAATAATAAAAAGAAGAAGAAGAAGAAGAAGAAGAAGAAGAGGAAGAGGAAGAGGAAGAAGAGGAAGAGGAAGAAGAAAACAACAAAAGAAGAAAAAGAAAGAGAAGAAATAGCAAAGAAGAAGATACAAGAGAAGGAGTAGGATGAAAAGTAAGAGAATAATAATAATAATAATATAATAATAATAATAATTAATATAAGAGAGAAGAAGAGAAGAAGAAGAAGGAAGAAGAGAAGAAGAACAACAATAGAAAAAGAAGAAGAGAAGAGGAGGAAGAAGACACAAAGAAGGAAGAAACGAGGAAGAAGAAGAAGAGAAGAAGAAGAGGAGGAGGAGGAAGAAGACAACAAAGAAGAAGAAGAAAAAGAAAAGAAAACGAAAGAAGAGAAAAAGAAAAAGAGGAAGAAGACACAAAGAAGAAGAAAAAAAGAAAAAGAAAACGAAAGAAGAGAAGAAGAAGAAAGAGAGGAGGAGGAAGAGACAACAAAAAAAAAGAACGAAACGAAGAAGAAAGAGAAGAAAACAAAAGAAGAAGAAGAAGAAAAAAGAAAACGAAAGAAGAAGAAAGAGAAGAAGAAAAGAAGAAACAACAAAAGAAGAAGAAGAGAAAAAAAAGAAACGAAAGAGAAGAAGAAGAAGAAGAAAGCAGAAGAAGAAGAAGAAGAAAAAGAAAAAGAAAAGAAAACAAAAGAAGAAAAGAAGAAGAGAGAAGAAGAAGAAGAAACAACACAACATTGCAAATATACAAACGACGACAAAATATTAAGAAGAGCAGAAACTAGAAGAAGAAACTAGAAGAGAAATAGAAGAATAGACAAGAAAATTGAGTTTTAAAAAGGTAAAGAAATTAAAGAAGAAGAAGGTAATAGCCGGAAAGAAAATAAAGAAATAAGGAGTCGAAAGAGAAGAGCGGGAAGTTGAGGAGAAAAGGTAAATCTTCTTTGCTTGAGAACGCGTAAAAAGATAAAAAATAAGCGAAAAGAAATGACAAAAGTTGTAATAGAAAGCGAAAGGAGATGACATACACAAAGAAGCTACGTTTCTTGAAGGTGAAACTAAACTCGCTTCGCTTTGAATTGCATTAGCTGAAAAACTTCGCAAAAGTTGAAACTTCAATTTTGTTGTACTATAATATAATAAGATGATAGAAGAATGATAGAAGATGAATGACGTTATGTATAGACAGCTAAAGATAGAAGATATCGATATAATGTAAGACGAAATGAAACTGAGCACATAGATTAACGTAGACGTAAATAACACAGGAAACAAAGAGTTTAGTAAAGAGTATAGCTCAAGCTTAACGTCAATAATGCGTTTATGAATGTAGATCACATACTCCTTCGTCTTCTAATCACTTTTTCTTTCTTTTCCTTTATTTAGTTAAAAATCAATTTGTTCGGAATTATCAAGTTTTAAGACGGACCCAAAAAAGTAAGTTAAATCACCCACCATTTTTCTCCTCAACTCCGCCTCTTCTTACAAGATGTATATCGGAAGACTAGCCTCGTATGTAATTCGAAATATGAAAGTTAAAATGAAATAGAATGATCTGAAGTAAGTAAGCAAGAAGGAAATCGACACGGCTTTATTGATACACGTTAATATTTGTACAAGTACGATATAGTACAAATAAAATAAGAATTTTCAATGTAAAATCACCATGGTTGAAGAAACAGAATACCGCAATGTTCTATTGGTTAACGTATAATTACTATACGATTAGAAGGATCTCAGTTACTTAGTATGTTTCATAAAATTGACTTAACTAAAGGTAAATGAATGTTAGAGTACTAAAATCTTCTTTGAATATATAATTTGACATACAGTACGTATGTGTAGATTATTTTATAGGAATTGGTGTGTTGTTATTTCTTTTATTAATAATATTATTGA
>CM042145.1:129007749-129020883 GCA_023376005.1 Doryteuthis pealeii | reverse complement strand
CACATTTAAGAATTATTGTAGAGTAAGTTAGAACATAGTCGTTGTAAATGCAGAATCAAATGCGGCGACGATCACTTTGTCAGGAATTAAGACAATTTCGTCACTGAGAGTTAATAAGCTATATATATATATATATATATATATATATATATATATATATATGTCTAATACCCTATTCGTCCATGCCCCTGGCGAACACCTTGAAGTGACCACATTTAATTTGCGATTTTTGTCGAACCTGACCAGCAAATTGAACGAAGAGAGAATATCTAAAATGAAATTGAGCCTCCCACCAGCTTCTGGCCATTATATAGTCGTAAAATCAAATTATGAAATATATTAAAGATATTGCCCAAACTGCGTTAGCAAACACAACGTAATAACACGGCACGACAATTTCCAGTGCTTTATTATCTTCTCCCCGGTAGATACTGGGGATTTAGCAGTATTCCGACAGAAAATGGTCCGTGGGAGAAAACGGGCCTCGAATTTGAAGAAATTACAGGTGTTATTTAGCAAAATAAACCGAAGTACCTTAGAAACTCCGAATTGATAAAAATTATTTTGCGACAGCTACTTTGGCTAGACGCGGCTGTCAGAGAGGACACCTCTCCCGATCAATCGGCTGGTCACGTCAAAGCCTTAGCACCTATATGATTGCCCCCAACCCTATGTCCTTATGTTTCAAGCCCCAACCTTTTTATTCATTTGAGTCCTAAAAGGTAGGTGGGCACTGAGGCGTCTTTCATGTCCTGGGGCTATGACGTTAAACTGATGCTGATGTCAAGTTCTGGAGGGTTTGGGGAATGTGGAGCACCACTTTATCACCATTGCTCCTGGTCCACTCTGACCGGAGATGGTCGTATCTGTTAGGGTCCTGTCTATGGATTTAAATAGAAAAATGTTTTTAATAAAAAATTGAGTATCCATTAAGAATGAGTTTATTTCAAAACGTTGTCGGCATTAAATGACTCAAAAACGGTTGATATTTAGTAGAAACAAACCAAGTCAAGCTATGAACTCATCATCATCACATCATCATCATCCTCATCATCAATGTTTTGCTGACAGCACAGCATTCCCTTCTCCTCTCTCTCTCTCTCTCTCTCTCTCTCTCTCTCGCCATCTGCAATATCGGTCGTCACTTTTGGCAAGTCCTTGGACGACATTCACGGTGTCCACACAGAAGTTGATGAATGTACTTTTTTGTTGATCGGTCATCACTTGTGTGTCCATGTGTAAGAGGATTGTAGGTAAATTTCATCATGTGGGAAATTTACCGTCGGCAATCAGTCTTGGGAAAACTTTGAATTCAATCCTTGTGTCACACCTTACTGGTTGTAATACAATTAGAATTTTTCTAGCTTAAAAAGTTTCCAGGAAACCAAATACAGGGTAGTTGAAAAGTAAATCCCTATTTTAAACTATTTATAATCTTTTTTTTTTATAAGCAGTTGCATCTCACCATGCTGGCCTGTTGTCAATAGTTAGGAGAATATTGAAGAGGTGTTTGCCTCATACCCCACTTGTATGGACTGGGCACAAGGACTCGTTTTAATGTGGGCCCACCCACAAGCCTAAGCTCATGGGTGGGAAAAAACAAAAATTGCGTTGATCCCTTCGGCATTCCCCCTCAAGGGGGGCACCTCAGGCGCTAGTCAATAAACCCAACGCTGCCCCTTTAAGTCAAGGGGGCAGGTATTGTCTGGGGGTGGGGTAGATCCCTGGGATCGATGCTATTAACTTGTAAGGTTCAGCGGCCGAAGCTCACTGGATCCTGGGTCGAAACCGGTGTTAGATATGTTGGACATATCTACATAGGAGAATATTGAAGAATTGATTTTTATGCAAGATGGTGCTCCTTCACATTTTGTTATTATTGTTCGTGAATGGCTGAATCACCATTTTCCAGGGAGTTGGATGGATGTACGTGGTCTGCATGAGTGGTCGGTCGGAAGCCCCGATTTAATACTCTGCTACTTTTTTTTCGCTTTGAGATTGATTGAAGCGAATAATCCACTCTACGAAACTAACGACTTTTGGAAGAACTTGAAGGATGAATACTAGAATTTATTTCTGCATTTCACAAGAGGTGATGCGATTCCCGAGCGGCCTTGAGAGGCTGGAGGCGAATGTTGGTGCCCATACAAGATTTTTATATAAAACCACCATGTTATGTTGTATTCTGCTCATATTCATTCTTTTGTAAAAATAAGGATTCAGAAATGAATTGTAATATTTTAAAATGGGGTGTTACTTTACAAACCACCCTGTAATTTTTCATGAATTTCTAAAGATACATTTAGTACCAGATATACACAACATGATCTACACTCAAAATTTGCTTTGCTTGCTTTGAAATATTTTGCGTATATCTATATTTACCAACTCCTCCGCACGAGCAGGACACGACACAAGGTCAATTCTTTTAAGCAGGTTTTTGCAATTTAGAGTTTTTCCTTCTCCTAGGACCGGTTGCCTAAACAAGGGTAAAGAGCCCCAGTCTCCCCTACTATTTATCCCATTAGCTGGAGGGGAGATAGGATTCAATACCTTCCCAAGGGTATTAGCGCTAAGTGAAATGCAATTACCACGTCCAGGATTGAACTCGGGGCGACGAGTCCATTTTCATGACTTTAACCATTACACCACGCACTTCCTATTTTGTTGTATATAAGGGTGCTGTAATCCACCACTTAAAACTTATAGAACTAACAACGAGGGTCACGTGGTTTAAAACCCCAGCCAATACAACAGCTCGAATACGTACTAGTTAGTTAAACTTTTAATCGCTGATATTTACAGCCGTTCATTTGCACTTATTTCGACATTAACGAACGGACCTGCAACACTAAGGGACACCAAGGAACAACCAAAGGATCATACCCAACACTGAGGGATACCAAGGAGCAACCAAAGGTTTCTTCACTAAGGATCGTGCTCTGCTTAACACAAAGAATCTCCGCTAGATAGCACTCTTGCTTGAACCCCTAAGGATGGCCACAAAAATCGTAACAGTTGCACTCTACTGGAGCGAAAAGAACGGTTAAATCGAACTTAACGGACCTAATCTCCACCATTGTATATACTCACCCGCGAAAAAAAAAAATCAGGGAATTAACCTGAATTTTAATGAAAATGTAATAGCACTAGTTATTTACTTTAAAATTTTTTTAACATTTTTCAGGTTAGTTAACTTTTGAACCACGTATCTTGCAGAACCTGCTGTAACGCCTCAAAAGATAACGGGGTTTCAAAATTGTTGACTTCTGAAAACAAAATTGTATAGCCTTTTACATAAATAACTGGTGCAATTATATCTCTTATTCATTAACTTATCACACTGAAATTTCATTAAATTCGGTTAATTCCCCTGGTTTTTCTTTGGTATTTTTTTCCCCTCTTCTGCTCTTGTTGAGGTGACATACCAATGGTTTGGAATTTAGGCTCCGTTAAGTTCGATTTAACCAAAAGAAAAACAGAAGTTGAAGACTTGCTGGTTGTCAAAATTCATCACATGGTAAATTTAACGCATGGTAAATTCATCGTATCAGATTATTCTTATAATAAAGTTTTTGTGGTTTTTGTGGTTAGAGTCGTAGGAAATGAGCTCGTCAACGCGAGTTCAAGTCCTGGACGAAGCTGTTGGCATTTTACATTGCGCTAATACCATGGTGAAAGGTATGAATCCAATTCTGCCTCCAGATATGGGTAAATAGCAGGGCAGACTGGACACTTTAACCATGGCTAGGTAACCAGTCTAGGAGAAGGAAAACTCTGAATTCAAACCTGTTAAACTCCGCTTAAGAAATTGACCTGTGTCGCATCCTAGCTCATGCGGAGGGTTTAGTAACTATATATAATAAAAGGTTAACGAATTGCCAATCCATCAACGGATTCAATCCCTTAACAAATATTTTTGTTTTCACCCAAGTTCTCATCAGAGTATTTTAACCACATGAAGAATAACTATGATAGTAGGACGCAATAATATCATTATGGGGAGGGGTAAATTATTCCTCCTCATCATGACATTCATATGCGGATTCATCCTTAAACAAAAAAAATTGTTTTCAACTGAGTCTCATTAGAGGATTACCACAGGAAGAAGAAGAATAACCTCAGTAGAGAACGCAATAATGTACTTATGAGGAGGTTTTCTATCGTAGTTATTCTTCCTGTGGTAATCCTCTGATGAAACTCAGTTGAAAACAAAAAATTTAAGGGTGAATCCACTTATGATTGAAATTCTAATATTTTAATAAAATTCTTAAAAGCAAGGATCAAATTCTGAATTTAATCAAGAATAATTCACCATACGACAAATTTACCACAAGATAAATCCACGACACGACGAATTTACCGCGCGATAAATTTACCGCACAATAAATTTACCACACGATGAATTTTTCATACCATCCATTTACCGACGATGAATTAATTGGGATGCATTTACTGGGCCATAAGAGAACATCGCTTACGTGTTCATCCTTACTTCTCCATCGCCCTGTCGACTTGGGCACAAACTGCAACTCTGCAGAGGGGTAAAATACCTTCAATAGGGTGACCATTTAGCCGTGTGTGGTGGCCCGTGATGCTTAAAGATGGAATCCTGGTGGCTGAACAGTATATGACTCGCAAAAATCCAACCCAGACCCTTTTTATCATATATGTGATAGAAGACGGTGACTGAGTTTGTTCTCCTGGGTATGACGTTGAACTGCATCTAATGGTGAAGTTCCAATTCTGCAGCTCTGGGGATTGTGGAGTTACCCCTATCAGTTTTATAGAAAAAATGTGTTTTAATTTGGGGAGGGTTTACATTTCCTTTGGGATGAGTGAAATTATTTTTATCGAGATGGTTTCAGGATGGGTGTGAAAAAAACTTAATCTGGAGCCGTGTAAGAAAGAGAGATTATAATCTTGTATTTGAAAATATTATAAAACCAGGCTCAAAATCTTTGTAGTTCAACCTTCAAGTTGGATATTTGACTCATAATACAGAATGTGCTCAAAAGAAGAATGCAAATAGCAACTTGAAAGATAACTCTATTCTGGGAAACTGCTAAGGAAATGATACATGTTTAATATTCGACCAGATTTTAAGGAAACCTATCCAATCCAGAAAAAATCTTCTGTCTATTGAAAGTTGCCAAAAATTGAACTAATTAATATTGTCTACAGAAATACAAAAGAAGTTTATATAGTAGATCTGGAGGGAAGAATAAAAACCAGATGCCAATTGATGTAATTTTGCTATTCTATTAATAATAAAAAATTGACCACAGAGGACTTTTTTATGTTCTATTCCAAGCTTTATTAGCTTCATGTTAAATGCTGATTAGACAAAAATAATTGTATCCCAAATATGTGATAATATAGGACAATAACTTATCAGCTGTATATCAAGGAGGCACACATAATGTAATGGTTATCGTTGTAGGAAATGGACACTAATTTTCTCCTGGGTATGACGTTGAACTGCATCTAATGGTGAAGTTCCAATTCTGGAGCTCTGGGGAGTATGGAGTATCCCTTTATTACCATTACTCTCAGGTACACTCTGACCCGGAGTTATCTTATCTCTTTGGGTCCCATCTATTGGTCAAATAGAAAAAATATGTTTTAAACATTTTTTAAAAGAAAATCGAGTTTAAATTTTGAAAAATTAAATACCCATCAAGAATGAATAAATCAAAATGTCTTCGACATAAAATATCAACAAGGGTTAACATGTCGTAAAATATCAACCAACCAACCAACCGACCAACCAAACTTACGTTTTCAGTAGTGTCCTGTAGGTTTTGCTCGTCTTACTTGAATGGTTTGTATAGTTGCTATTTTGTGGGGTGCTGCTTCAAGGATTGAAGTTGAATGTTGATTGAGAGAGACAGACAGACAGACAGACAGACAGAGACAGACAGAGGATAATAATAGTTGATTGTCTTTCTTACTTGTTACACTTCTACTTGTTGGTTCTACCTCGGCCGCCATTTTCTCTGGGCTGACTTCTATTCAGGGCTTTTGCTGGGGGTTGATTTTCTTTGTTTTATTCTTCTTTGGGCTGGGCTGGCCATTGTCTTTAACATTAAATTAACACACAAGACTTGATCCAGCTTTTATTTTTAACCCTGCCCATCCTCTCTGATAGTGTGCCGACTCGCATCTGACTAACTAAACTAAAACTTATTCTCACGCCTGTATACCGGAAGGTCAGTTGGAATGTCACCGTTGTCACTCATCGGATCCAGTAACTTTAGATGGACCCCGTCATTTTTAAGTTTAACAGAACCTAATTCAAGATTCTAACTACAGGTACGTTCATAATTCATAATTGCTCATAAATTATGTAACAGCAGTATTCTTGTATAGTTCCCAACTAGCTTTCCTCCAGGCGTATTTTTAGAGCCCAAAAATACTTTTATTAACTGAGAATCCATGGAAATCTCAATATCATCTGTGATTTCAAAGATTATATTAAACTCTCTATATTGTATCTTTCCATGATCCAATCTCTTCTGAAGGTTTTCAGTGGGTGGTAGTTGGATTTTCGTTTTTGCGTTTTAAAGGTCTGGCGGTCATTCAGTTACCATCCATAAAAACTCTTCTACTAGTTTAAGGCAGTACGGCCAGTCATTGCAACATTTACTTTTACTTCATAAATTCTGTGACCAATTTCAGTGGCACTGACTGGGCGTAGAAGATTATTCTTTAACATTATATATCTTAGAAAAGGCAGCACGAAACGTCGGCCTATACGCAAACTCTGATAAAACTGATAAAACTGAGTTCATGTCTTTTTAAAAACAAAAGAGACATCACAACCATCGATGGCAAACTCCTAAACTCGGTAGAACAATTTAGATACTTAGACAGCAATATCTCCTCCACAGAAAACGATGTTAATGCACGCATAGGAAAGACATGGTCCGCCATAAATAAATTCTCAGTCATATGGAAATCCAATCTCACAGACAAGATAAAGAGACACTTCTTCCAGGGCGCTGTCGTGTCAGTACTGCTGTATGGCTGTACCACCTGGGCCCTAACGAAGCGACTAGAGAATAAACTAGATGGGAGGTTCACAAGAATGCTGCGTGTGATCCTGAACAAGACGTGGAAGCAACACCCCACGAGAAAACAGCTGTACGGGCACCTGCCACATACAACCCAAACCATCTGAGTAATACGGGCAAGACACGCAGGACATTGCTAGAGAAGCAAGGACGAACTAATGAGTGACGTCCGCCTGTGGAAGCCAGCACATGGGCACGCCAGAGTATGTCGACCAACAAAGACGTACATTGACCAGCTCTGTGCGGATACAGGAGCTGCATAGAGGACCTCCCGAGAATGATGAGTGATAGGACGGATGGAGAGAGATTGTATGGATATCTGTGCTAATAGCGCGACATGATGATGATTATATACTAAAGCTGAGCAAATCAACATTGATCTCTTAAAGGCTTTTTTAAATGTTTGGTTTAATGACACGAAGTTATCCTGAATCATTCCTTAGGTTAAGGATTGGGTTATATTTGAAAAAATCCATTTTAATGGTTCTAATTAGTCGTAATTTGCTAATTAAGTCAAACATTGACCCGTCTCTAACTTGACATTCTGTCTGTCATTTTCACCGTCTCTATGTATTCTTGATTACCTCTCATTATATATATTAATCACCTCAGTGAGTTGAGAGAGGGAGAGAGAGACAGACAGACAGACAGACAGACAGACAGACCAGACTGGAAGAGTATTTGTATGTTACGTTTCATACATAGCTAGCCGGGCCAACATCATGGCTCTTAATAAATTTAAATTAGGTCTCATTCCCTATCTTAAGAAATCTTACAAATTATTTTAATGATTCTTATAAAATTTTACCGGTCGTATTATTTATTTACATTTAATTCACTTTGCAAACTCACTTTTCCTAATCCCATTTATCCACCTAAAGCTCAATGGGTGACCCAACGTCACGTTTTGTCTAGTAATATATATATATTATTATATATATATATATATCAAACAAAACGTGACCGTATATATATGATGCTTTCTACATATTGACGTATTTTAGAAATAGCTTTTAAGTAAACGTATCAAAACGTTGTAATAATTATACTATCATATGTGGTATATCACAGGTCCTGCTAGTACATTAAAAATTTAACTGCATATAGAAAATTATAAATATTTTAAAATAGAGTTACTTTTCAATCCCTGTATATTGAGCTGCCTATTGAGTTCCCTAACTGCAATCGTAGGGTGAGGCTTAACAGCTGTCTCCAGAACCTTCAGAATCAAGTCCTCTTGGGTGACCTTTCTTTTCGTTGATGTTTTGAACTGAAGGTCCTCCATATGTGCATTTAATGCACTTGGTTGCTGCATTTGCGTTTTTGCGTCTGTGAATAGACAGAGTTGGCATGATGAATGTGTCCTTACTTGGGTGGCAAACATGGGGTCAATTTTGAAAGTGTTTACTCAAATAATTTTAAGAAAATCCCAAAGAAAATAAGATATGTTGCTCACCTAGATATCGGCTTAAGTTAAAGATTGGATTTTATTAAATCTTCCCCATCGAAAACTTTCATTACAACGAAGCAAAATACAGAGTGAACTCAAAAAAGGTTTCAAAGTAGTTATAATACAAACTTATTGAAATAAGTTTTACAAATACTAGCAAGAATATGCGTCCTCCGGGTGTAAGTATTTAACTTGTAATACAATGAAATATATCAAATCAGAAAGAGATCGACATTAAATTTAAAAAATATATAAAAAGATTGCCCACTTATTCTAATTATATTCGAATGGTTTGTATATAAAAATCATTCGTGTGATTGATTTTAACACGATTGGCGAAAAAAATAATACTATTAGAGATCAATAACACCAAGTATATTTATGAAACCGGTTTTGTTAAAACCAGTATGCAAATTAATATATCATATATTATGTAAACCTTTATTTCTTAGTAATATATAAGACACCATTGCAGGATTTAAAACGCAGTGTTAACATGGGCTGTTTGAGGCAAATCTAACAGATTTTCAGAGAACATCGTTAATAAATAAGATTATTTTATGTATTAATGATTTTGACTATGAATTAAATATACTCATTGATAAACTTTTCGCAATTTTGAGGGTATGGGGACGTAACCCAGTGATGTCGTTTGGTTACAGACACAAACCGAATCCCCATTATGATAAGATTGGTAACATCATTTACATTAACTCAAAATATTTCGTGGATCTAATACTATGAATAGCGAGTTCGATCTCAGTTCAGTTCCTTCATAGCAGAAGTCTGTATATTTTTTTAAAAATATGTTTTTAGAATCTAAAAATATGAAATTTGAAACTTAAAATTTGACGCTTCATTTTTAAATGAATTTAAAATGAGTGTGTTGGGGGTAAAATTTGTTTTATTAAATACGAATTTTTACGTCATCTTGCGTCATGTTTAAGATATATTTGAAAGCAAAAAAAGTAAATAAATACATGTACATATTAATTTCATTATGTTATAACTTTTAGACTTAGACAAAAATTTGACCTTAAATAGTCAATTTAATAAATTCTAATTCGTTTTTAAATGAATAGCAGACGACATTTTGGCAGACCCTACTCGTTTCCCTGATCCCAATAATCTAGCGGGAGCTTAAAGGTGACCCAACGGGTTATGTTTGTCTAGTATCTTATGGAGCTTGTGTGTTTTTCTGTCTGTAACCGAAACTATATTACTACTCAAGACACAATTCCCTAACTTCATATTCTTCATGAATTTATTTTTTATTTAAACCTCAATTATTCATAAAATTGTTTTACATTATTATACTATTGACAATATCTACATACCATAATCATGCGATTGAAAATTGAAAAGAGTGTAGTTTCAGTATATACACCTTGTAGTAGAAAGTCCGTAGTATTCCTTGTTATCCTTCTTTGTAGGTTCTGATCTCAGAAGACCAATTTGCAATTGATTTCCAGCAACAAATATCATCGACCTTAAATGCATTCTAACATCTTTTCTGATTCGCTAATTTTTTACCAGAAATGCATGCAGCTGATGTTAGGAAAGTTTATAAATATGAGTGGGAATTATGGATACATCGTATACTATCAGATATTCCAACAGGCACTCTCTCCACAGCATGCGTTTTGGTTCTCATCTTTTAAGGATCAATATGATGTAGTAGGGAACGAAAAAGAGTGAAAAAAGAAGAGGAAAAGAAGCCGGGCCGCAGAAAGGAGAGTTAAAAGGAAGAGAGACAACAGCATCTCCAGCATCTCCCCAGCATCTCCAGCAAGCATCCCTTTGTTTGCAATCACTGTACCAGAGATTGCCATTGAAAAATTGGTCTGTTCAGCCACTCAACGTAGTTGTGATAAAAAAGTGGACTCTACGCCATCGTCTTTAATAGACGAAGGATGCCCAACAATATATATAATATATATAATATATATATATATATATATATATATATATGAGGAAAATATGAGTAAAGAAAAGAAATGTAGATGGATAAAATGAATTTTATCGATATTACTTTTAATCGATATCACTTACACATGTGTTTCGGTCTGTTTATCAAAATGTATAGGGATTTACGTTATTATTATTATTAAAATAATCAGATGGAGTTGAAATGATGATGATAATAACAATAGGAAAAATGCATAAAATGTTCCGTACACAGATTTTGCCGACTTTCATCAGAGTGTTATTTTTATATAAATAAAAATAACACTCTGATGAAAGTCGGCAAAATCTGCATTTTTATGTATTTTTCCTATCATTATTATCATCATCATTTCAACTTCATCTGATTATTTTAATAATAATAATAACGTAATCCGTATACATTTTGATAAACAGACCGAAACACTGTGTAAGTGATATCGACTAAAAGTAATATCGATAAAATTCATTTTTATCCATCTACATTTCTTTCTTTACTCATTTTTTCCTCATATTGTCGGATTCATTTCCCATTCTCTCTGCTCACACACACACACACATCACAACCACCACAACACACATATATATATATATATAATATATATAATATATATATATATATATATATATATATATATATTAATTGTTTACTTTCATATCGACAAATAAACGCACCAGATAAAAGCCTCCAAATAAATCCTCACAAAAGCCACTAATATTTTCGGCATGCAACACAAACAGAATCAAAATCTCTAGTCACCTCTTCCCACATGCCAACGTATTTTCTGCTCATTCTGTACATTAGTTTTCAAACCTTAAAAGAAAGTTGTATGCCTAACAAAAAAATAAAAAAAAGAATGTTCATTTCAGCGTTCCATCTTTGTCAGTAGACGCCATTTAAGTGCATTCTTAAAGATTTAACTTCATTCAAAATCACTGATTGTAATTCTATATGAAAGCTGCCAAAGTGTGTGCCATTTTGAAATGTCGGAATCTTATTGATTTATCACTGAAAATGGAATAAAGATAAGAAGTGTTTTTGACATGGAATTCTCTTTTTATTTTCAAAAATAAATGTAAAATTCGACTCTCAGTCGCCAAAATTTTCTGATGCCGTTCATAGAGAAGTTTGTGTAAATGATCGAACATGTCAAAGTGGCGTTTTTTTTTAAAATAATTTTGTATTTTCGGACTAGTATCCTCAACTTTATTGTGGTACAATAGGGTAGGTAGATTTTTCCACTTTTTTAAAATTCAATTGTCCATCTATGAGAAAATTGTGTGTTAGTAAACTGAATAATGATACCAAAATTAGATCTTTTACTTGCATCATTGTTTGAGGAATAGCATCACGATTGTTACTATAATGCACTCAAAATCCTTGTTTTTATATTTGGCTTAGAAATCTGGTTAGAAAATTTACCGTTTTCAACATTTTTAAATCAGAATGTTATTGTATTTTATTAAAGAAACGAATTAATATCATAAACAGAATTCAAATTAAAATGTATCCCCCATCACCACCGACCTCTGATATGCCTACTTTTAACCTCATTAATTAAGCTTGTAAGCAGACGATCTTTGATGCTAGTTCCTCAAACAATGGTACAAGTAAAAGATCTAATCTCATTTAAGTCTTAAAAAGGACTTAATTATCAAAGCATGAGAATTATGTACCTCAGCCTTTTTTCCGAAAGAAGCTTTGTAACCAAGGACAGCCATCTTTTGATTCAACTTAATTTTCACGGGGAAAACACGACGCTTTTTCAAATCTATTTTAATGCATGTTTTAACTCCAAAATATCATAAAATGTCTTTTTAAATAACAATTAAGTTCATTTCAAATTATGCATATGTATAATTTTATGGTAGGAATTTAGTCACTTACAGTTCAAGTTTACTCTACCTTAAACCGCTTTAAAAAGAGAACAAAAACCGTAAAACTAGCACAGATAACTCGCGAAAGAATATGACTATTACTATACCTGATAGAACGTTAAGAACATACTTTACTCATTTTGAAAGAATAATAAACACTATTACTGACAGTGTGTAGCAGTTCACATACATAGGTAGTAATATCTCATCAATGGAAAGCGATGTCAATCCACACATAGGAGAGGCATGAATTGCGATAGAGAGATTATCCATCATATGGAAATTTAATCTCACTGATAAGATAAAGTGAGAATTCTTCCAAGTCGTGGCCGTATCAGTGCTATCGTACGGTAACATCACATGGACTCTGACTAAGACTCTGACTTATAGAAAAAGCAAGATGGGAGCTGCAAAAGGATGTTACGTGTTGTCTTGTATAAATCCTGGAAGCAGCATCCCACAAGAAAACAGCTGTACGGCCACCTGCCTTCTATCACACAAACCATCCAGGTGAAGCAAACAAGACATTCCGGATGCTTTTCCTCCCTTTTATCTTTTTTTCTCTCTATAAGATTTTATTCTTCGTTATCTCCGTATTCCTGTTCCTACTTCTCCATTCTATTCTTCCTTCCTCTCTCTCTTCTCTCTCTTCTCTCTCTCTCTCTCTCTCTCTCATTTTTCATTACTGTCTATCTCTCTTCCTTTTTCATTCCTCCCACATTTTCATTCTTCTTTTTCCTCCCCCTTTTCTCTCTCCTAGTTCTTATTCTTCCTAAGCTCCCTCTT
>CM042145.1:128990249-129002749 GCA_023376005.1 Doryteuthis pealeii | reverse complement strand
TTAGACCATCTTCAGGACTTGAATATAGTTCTTACTCCAATGATGGAAATTCTCAAAAGAGAATTTGAGAATTTCCATCATTGGAGTAAGAACTATATTCAAGTCCTGAAGATGGTCTAATAAGAGACCGAAACGTTGCACCGTCGACAATAAACATCAAGTTTCCACAACATCCCGTGTGTGTCTACTTTTCTCCACATATATATATATATATATATATATATATATATATGAATCCATATATTCTCCCTTCAGCTATGGGTTAAATAGTAGGGCAGACTGGGCCCTTTAGCCTTGGGTAGGTAACCAGTCTAGGAGAGGGATAACTCTGAATTCAAAATTTCCTCCAGCTATGGGTTAAATAGTAGGACAGACTGGGCCCTTCGGCCTTGGGTAGCTAACCAGTCTAGGAGAGGGATAACTCTGAATTCAAAATTCCTGGAGTCGGTCGTTGATTGGGTTTGTGGCAACCCTTGATGCACCAATTCTTTCCTATCGACTGTGCGAAAAAAATGTGTGGATGGTCAAACACAAGCCTTCACCACTATAAACAAATCGCTGTGTGGGTGTTCATTGTATGAACACTCATACGTCGATCGACGGGAGAGTCAATCATATATATATATATATATATAATTATGCAAATGACCAGATAACTCAGCAATCACCATGTGCGACATCCGGAGCCATGGACAGCTGTTTCGACCTCCTTATTTATATATGTTTACTTAGTCGTTAATTATTTTATTTTCATAATTTACTCCGTACATACATATATGTTGATCGCAACGTCTTGTCAGACGAATGGCCCTCCTTCATTCATTATCGACCCAACTCATCTGTTATTTAATATATATATATATTATATATATATATATATATAATAATATATATATATACTTTAAGGAGCTGATAGTAAGTGTGGAGCTCCACCTCAGACGCTAAAAACAATCTCCTTGGTCTAGCGCAATTGAAAAGGGGATAGACTGCTTCGCTGTCTGGATGATACCGACATTAGGCCACTCCGTCGACTTTACTTACTTTACTTTATCTATCTATCTATCTATCTCTCTCTCTCTCTCTCTCTATATATATATATATATATATATATATATATATATATATATATAAAGATAAATCTAATGAGTCAGACGAACCTACTAAAAGTTTCGCTTAATGGTCTTCAGGGCTAAGATTTTTTATTATTTGCTCTACTTAGGTATTGAGCACTTTTTACTTATTAGCTTTAGTCTCCTGGCGGGTTTGTATGAATATATATATCTTATATATATATATGCATATAAATTGTTTTTTCTTTTGGCCAAAATATTGTACCAATAGATTATTTTTGGTTGGTACGATTATCTTGGTCTTTTATTTTTTACAAAAATGTTTTTCTTCCCGGTTGATGTTTGGTAGTATATTTTTACAATCAAACTATTTGCTGTTTTTTTTTCTCACCGCGAGATTTACCAACAAGTTTGGTATATTAAATTATATATATATATATATATATATATATATATATATATATATATATTTATTTTACAGAGTTTTCACAGATCAATGTTCATTATAAACAGCGACCCAGGTTTCATGCCAAGGGGCAATCATCAGGCTGTTGAGCAAGATCCCATGGTGTTTGTTGAAGATCTTTACTCAATGTCACATTTTGGACCGCAAATAACGTCGGTTAGTTCCGCGGACGCTATTGTAGTTCGGATTTACTAAAAATAAATTTTTTCAAAATTTGCATTTTTTTGTAATAATGCCAACGAACTAACCGACGTTATTTGCGGTCCAAAATGTGACATTGAGTAAAGATCTTCAACAAACACCATGGGATCTTGCTCAACAACCTGATGATTGCCCCTTGGCATGAAACCTGGGTCGCTGTTTATAATGGACATTGATCTGTGAAAACTCTGTAAAATAAATGAATATTAGCTCTCACAATTTGTGATTGAGCACTGTATTTTCTTTGTTTCATCACAAAAAAAAATTGTTTTTACATACACCTATATATATATATATATATATATATATATTATATATATTAAAGGTCATTTTCATGGATACTTTCAACTAATAGTTTTAAATACATTAAGGAAAGTCTTTAAATAAACAAAGATGGAATGAAAAGATAATTCAATTAAAGCGACTGAAGACATTTTTGAATATTTTAATGTATTTTTTAAATGAATTTAATTATCTTTAAAAAATGAACTGAATGACTAGATTCCTCTCGGCAAATGTCGGTGTATCTTTCGGGTTTTGGTCATCTCTTTCCTTTTGGCTGATACGAGATAAGATTTGGCTAATTATGCTTTTCAACCCAAATGAACTACTCTGACGCCATCTTAACTGGGGTCTGCAACCCAGGGTGAATATTTTAGCCGAAAGACATTTTGGTAATTCATGAGGAAGTGCGTCCCGGTCTCCTGCCTCAGAAATTGCTACCCGGTGACTATTAAAATAACGTCCCCAGCTATGTCGTCTCAGATTTTCTTTTATTCATGTTTGTTTAATGTCTTGTTTTTAGTTTAAATAAACAAGAATTACGACAAAAATCTATCTATATTATTTTGTTTATCTATCTATCTCAGTCTATTCCAAATTATATATCCATCTTCATATCCAAACAAGAATTACGACAAATTACGATAAATAAACAAGAATTACGACAAATTACGATAAATAAATAAGAATTACGCCAAAAAAGAGAAGCCCCTTCCCTAAAATACATTTAACGCCCTAAGTTGGTTGTTTTCTTTCAAGTAACACCGACATAGCTGGGGACGTCAATTTTAATAGTCACCGGGTAGCAATTTCTGAAGCCGGAGACCGGGACGCACTTCCTCATAAATTACCGAAATTTTCATTTTCAAGGTGTTTATCAGTTTTCTAATAACAAAAAACGCAAACCATAGGTGTTTTTTTTTTAAATTTTGAAAGGAACACAAAACAAACAAAACATTGATATCAAAGTAGAATGACTATGGGGTCGGTTTAGCTCACTTGATACTTTGGTTGGGTGGTTGGGTGGATTTTACGACATGTCAACCCTCGTTGGGTCATTTTATGCCGAAGAATTTTTGTTTTATTCACTCATGATGGGTATGAAATTTTTTTAAAACTCAATTTTTTTAAACACATTTTTTATCTCATGTTTTTCTATCTAACCAATACATGGGACCCTAACAGGTACTGCCACTCCGGGTCAGGGTGGACCTGTGAGTAATGGCGATGAAGGAGTACTCCACACTCCCCAGAGCTCCAGAATTGGAACTTCACCATTAGATACTTTAACGTCATACCCAGGACACTAAAATCCTCAGCCACCGCCTTCTAGCATATATATATATATATATATATATATATATATATATATATATATATATATATATATAGTAAAGCCATCAGGGTGACGTAAAGTCGGTATCAGCCAGACAGCGAGGGAGACTCTCCCCTTTTAGCTAGTGCTAGACGCAGGAGATTGTTTTTCGTCTGATGTGGAGCACCACACCTAACATCAGCGCCTTATTTTATCGTACAGATCCCTGTACTACTCAAATACTGAGTTGGCGAGGGCCGGTATCGAACCAGGAACCTTGTAGTTCCTAGGCGGTCGCTCTACCGACTGAGCTAAAAATTAAAGATTATTATACTTTGTACATATTGAACTATTTAGCAATAGCTCTTAAGTAAACATATCAAACGTTATAATAATAAAATTACAACACTGTGGTATATCCACAGGTCGTGCTTGCAGACTAAGATGAACTGAGTTGTGTAGTAAGACCAAAAGTATGGCGTACTGTTGTGAACTAACCTATCTTACCTTTTCTTAGAGAGTAAATGAACTGGTCCTGGACTACTTGTGCACTGGCGTTTAGAGCAGTCGGCATATCATTATGAGAACCGTCTATTTAAGACCTTAATTCTTAACACTCCGTTGCGAAGTATTGTTTGTATGTATTTATCAGATGAGGTTTGATATGTGTAATTTTGATATTGTTGATTACCCGTTCATCTCTGCTGGGTATATAATGAGGAGAGAGTAGACAGGAGAGGAGGTGGATTGTTACTTTTTCTACTTTTCTACTTGTTCTTACTTCTTCGGTCGCCATCTCCTTCTTCTGGGCTGCTTCATCTTTCTGTTTCTGAGCTAGTTCGTCTGTGCTCATTTCTTGTTTGTCATAAATAAGCAAGACTGTTGTTTTTTAGACGTCTATTCTTTTTAAGAAAAACTCCAACCCCAAAAGGATTTTCTACAGCGGTGAGAAGCTGGCATTTTAGGAGCGAAGGACGTTCGCTTCCCTCAGCTAACGGCCAGACTAACTAACTCCAATTTCGGTTCTCATACATTCCTTTTGGTAAATCAGTATTCAGGTTAAAGAATGTTAATTGCCGTCAATAACCATTTTTTCAACGGTTATTGGTAATTTTCCGTTTTCCGTAATTTGAATTTTAACTACACTTACAGACATAATTCGTAGGCTCCTCACAAATTATGTAACAATATTTCGGACTGTTTTCCTCACCTTTATTGTGTATAAACACAATTTTCAGGCCCCAGTAACCCCAGGCTCTTTTAAGTGCTTTTAATTACCTTTAAAAAATCATCGTCAGCTTTCGTCTTTGGAAAATGACATATCTAAGTAAATAATGGTTGCGCGAATGAGGTTAGAGCATGATACAGTCAACTGCTAAATGCTGTTGTCTCCCAGTAGAGTATATGTCAAGGCATTAGTGTCATAGCACGAATGTATACAGAAGCGTATTTTTAACCTTTAAGAATTGTGCCCTATATAAAAGGCACTGTATATCGAGATTAATGGGGGTAAGAAAAAGCAAGAAAGAGTTTAATATCCCTGAACGACTGTAAAAGAAAGAAAGAAGGAAAGAAGGTAGAGAAGAAAGAAAAGTTAAGAAAAAAGGAAGAAAGAAAGAAGAAAAACAAGGAAAAAAACCCAAAGGAAAAGGGGAAGAAAGAAAAGAAAAAACAATAAAATGTAGATTTTTTTTAAAAGAATAAAAAGAATAGAATATAAAAAGAAAAAGAAAGAAAGAAACAAACAAACAAACAAACAACAAACAAACAAGAAAGAAAGTTTTGGAATAAAAAAAAATAAATGAACATACTGTATCGTACAAGACTGATTGAAAAGGTGAAAGAGAAAATGAAAATGAAATAAAGAGTGTAATCTTTGAAGGAGGGCAAAACAAAGAAAGAAGGAACGAATGAAAGAAAGAAAGAAACAAACAAAATAAAGAAGAAAGAAATAATGAAAAAAGAAAAAACAATGAAAAGAAGAAAAAAGGAAATTTTAAAAAGGAATAAAAAGAAGGAAAGAAAAATATGAAAAGAAGGAAAAGAAGGAAAAAAAGAAGAAAGAAAGAAATATCTTTAATAAATGAAAAGGGAAATGAAAATAGTGTATTGTACATGAACGATGGAAAAAGGGAAGGAACAAATAAAATAAAAGAAAGAATGTAATGCCCGAAGGAATGTAAGAGAAGGAAAGAAAGAAAGGAGAAAAAAAAAAATGAAAGAAAAGAAAAAACAATAAAAAGGAGAAAGAAAAGAAGAAAAAGGAGAAAGAAAAGAATAGAAAGAAATAAAGAAAAGATAAGAACGAAAGAATGAAACCATTAGAATAAATTTAAAAAATTAAACGAAAATACTGTATCGTACGGGAATGATAGTTAAGGGGGAAAGAAAATAAAAGTGAAAGAAAGAGTGTAATCCCTGTAGGATTGTAAAACATGGAAAGAAAGAAAGAACAAAAAACAAAAAAGAAAGGAAAGAAGAAAGAAAAAAACAAGAAAAGAAGAAAGAAAAAAAATTTAAAAAGAAGAAAAAAGAAAAAAGAAAAGAATATAAAAGGAATAAATAGAAAGGAGAGAAAGAAAGAAAGAACGAAAGAAAGATAAAAAGAACAGAAAACAATAAAGAAAGAAGGAAAGAAGAAAGAAAGAAAAACAATAAAAGAAGAAAATAAATTTTAAGAAGAAGAAAATGAAGAAAGAAAGAAAAGAATCTAAAAGGAATTAAAAAAAAAGGAGAGAAAGAAAGAACGAACGAAAGAAAGATAAAAAGAAAAAAACAAGAAAGAAAGAAAGGAAAGAAGAAAGAAAAACAAGAAAAGAAGAAAGAAAAGAAAATTTTAAAAAGAAGAAAAAAGAAAAAAGAAAAGAATATAAAAGGAATAAATAGAAAAGAGAGAAAGAAAGAAAGGACGAAAGAAAGATAAAAAGACAGAAAACAATAAAGAAAGAAAGGAAAGAAGAAAGAAAGAAAAAACAATAAAAGAAGAAAAAAATTTTAAGAAGAAGAAAATGAAGAAAGAAAGAAAAGAATCTAAAAGGAATAAAAAGAAAGGAAGGAAAGAAAGAACGAGGGAAGAAAGAAAGAAAGAAAGAACGAAAAAAGAAAGAAAGAAAGAAAGAAAGAAAGAAAGAAAGGAAATTACTTTTATTGACGTCTTGAGAATAAGCAAAAAAAAATCTCTTTTATTGTAAAAAATAAACTTAACGAACTGTTGAAGAAGATTTGGACAAAAACAAAAAAAAAAAAAAAAAATGAAAATGATTGCCAACTAAACGAACCCATGCAGTTCAATAATATCTGCTTTTTTTTTTTTGGTGGGGTTAGTTATTTGGGGGGAATTTTTTTTTGTTCGTTTTCGATGCATGCAGTAATGTTGACCAATATAAACGAGAACAAAAATAAATAAAAAAACAGAAAAATAAAAACAAAAATAAACAAACATCAAAGACTACCAAAAACAAATAGTCCATTGATCTCTCTATTGGTAAATATCCGAACTCTTCAGATTACAGAGAGACAATAAGTGAAGAAACGTAAAAACAAAGGAGAGAGAGAGAAAGAAAAACATAGAACTTTTCATTTGACACTAGAATCGTTACATGAAGCCTTTTTTTTTTAGACACACGATATTTTCCTGTTAAGTATCCTTTCTACAATCTCCGACAGAGGGCGCTTTTATCTGTACAAATGATTGGAAAGTGTTTGCTTGTTTGTCCGTGTTGGACGATCAAACAATTTTGTGCAGCGATATTTACTGCCACTAAAGGAAGGTTTTAATGTAAAATCTTTTTATTCCACATAAAGAACAAAGTGCTGGAGAGAATGTCTTATATACACACACACACACACACACTATATATATATATATATATATATATATATATATATAATTGGAGAAGGTAATTTCTACAAGCAGTTCGGTTGTGAGCACGCATATGACTCAGTAGTCCGGCTTTTACGCCCCTGTCACACAAATGACGCCTGAGACCCCCGACTTCCGCTCGTATAGGATAATATATATATCCAAAAATCCAAAAATGACCCCAGTTTTTCTATATCACATGTGGGAATTTAAATAAAATAAAATAAAATCAAAATTAGATAAATAAATAAAAAGTTCTGAGCGTCCAATCAATAAAGTCTCCATCTCTACTTCGAAACAGTTGTGTCTTATTTCTCTTCATCTCTTCATTTCATATTCCTATACACATCAACCTTTTGAGCTACGGGATACCCTCGATTTTTAAAAAATATCATAAATATACAGTATCTAATAATTTTTACTTATTTTATGGAATGTTTTAAAAATCTATAGATAATGGGAAATAATAAAACATTATACTGGTATCACATATTTTATTGAGTGTGATCTGACACTTAATTTACTAACTTTTGGTTCTCCAAGAAGATAGTAAGATGGCTATGCAGCAAATGGAATTGATGCTGATGTTGCAATCGAGCGTTTTGTAGATATCCAATTTCAGTGTAATTCTTTGCTCATGCATTTCCAAGAAAGTTCTTGACAAAGTTATTTTAACTTGCCAAGAACCAAGCATTCTTTTCGGGTTCTGACATTATCCCGATGAAATGTTCATCTCTGATAAATTCCAGAATCTGTAGACCATCAAACACACTGGCCTTGATTTTTTCAATTGACAGGTCAGGAAAGGCTTAAATGTGGTACTTAAAAAAACACATGCCTTCAGTTGGCAATGCTTTAATGAAATGCTTCAAGAGACCTAGTTTCATATGCAAGGTGAGAACATAATTTTCCTTATGTCAACAAATGGTGCATGTAGAATGTTGGGATCAACAGGTTTGAGTTCAGATCTTGGAGGCCAATTTCTCTCCACCCAATGCTTCTCAAACTCTATGGCACCACACTGGGATTTCAGGTAGACTAGGATATTCTTCTTGTTTTATGGGGAAGATTTCATTAAACAAAGTAAGTATTGCAATATTTTTAGCTCTCACCAAGTCATAGGTATACCAAATGTCAACTTATCACATATTCACTTGATCCCCTCCGTAAATTCTCCTGGTGATGTAGGGATCGAAGTGTAGTATCTGTTCCAGTTACTATACTTTGAGACCTACCTATTCCCCTCGGGGGGGGGGGTCCAGTGTGCTTCAGCCACTGGACCGGGTTAAAGTACAATTATTAGCGTCGATCCCAGATGGCCATCACTCCAGGCATTACCTGTCCTTTATGGTCAAGGCTGGGTTTATTGCCAAGCGCCTGAGGCGCCCCCCTTGTGGGGGAATGCCGAAGGGAATCGACGCAATTTTTGTTCTTTCCACCCATGAGCTTCGGCTTGTGCCCAGTCCATACAAGTGGGTATGAGACCAATATCCCCCCCGTAAATTCTCAACACACTGCTTGCACATCTTATGAAGGACAAAATTTGTCTTAATCGCCAAGTATTAATTTAAACTATACAAAATAAATTAACTGCACAGATGCACTGATGTTTGTTCTTTGGTTGGGAATCAACCTAATCACCAGACCTGAAAAAAAAAATCCTTTCTTTTCACTAAAATATCAATAAAATAAGTTGGCCAGTCTTATTATTTACAAACAATACAATTGTAACTTATTTGCAAAGTAAGCTGTAGACATAAAAAAAAGAAAATTAACATGATAGAAGAAAACTGACTGTAGTTTTGAAATCAGCATGTCAATATTAGTCTAAATCAAATGAAAAATCAAACTCAACAGAAATTATGTCCAAAATCGTTGCCCCGTGTAATGAATAGGTTGGGACAGACTGGCATCAATAGAGATGATAAGTCAGATGCACACACACGCGCACACACGCACACACACGCCACACACACGCGCGCGCACACACACACACACACACATATATATATATATATATATATATATATATATATATATATATATATATATAACCTGGTTAGATAGACAGAATGTCAGATAGATAGATACGAATATGCATAGACATTGATAGATAGATAGATAGATAGATAGATAGATAATGAGTAAATTGTAATTGGCTGAGATCACTACTGGTGATTATTCAGATCCACATACAGGCATACACACAATCACGCAGACAAATTCACGCACACACACACACACACACACACACACACACACACACACACACACACACACACATATATATATATATAACACATATAACAAGTAAAAAAAAAACAAGAAAATATCTTTTCAAAAAAATCAGATGAAACAAAGAAATGAAATGACGAATTGTTTTCAAGGGACTAGTTAAGAAAAACCGCCATATTTCGAACATTTGTTCGAAGAGCAGATAACTTTTCCAATATTTCACGGCCTCCATCAATTGCTTTACTGAAAGAATATCAAAATGTAGAACGATATGATATACATTTATTACATTGTGGTCACGTTTTGTGTAATGTTCGTTGATATATTAGATTCGCTCATGTCGAAAAGGACGTGAATCTATGCCTTCTGCGAACGGAAATCTGTATTTCACTCTCCTCTCCTCTCACATACTGAGTCGCACACATAACCACAGGTCTACCTTGTTGTCGAGCTATATATATATATATATATATATATATATATATATATATATATATATATATATAACCCTGGTGAGATAAATAGACAGACAGATAAATGGATAGGTAGATATGAATAGAAACAAACTTAGATAGATAGATAGATAGATAGATAGATAGATAACGAGTAGATTGGACGTGACCAGCAAATTTCAACTACCAAACTTAACTGAAAATTCATCAGCCAGTTGCCCACACCAAACACACACGCGCGCGCACGCGCGCACACACACACTCATACACAAACACACGCACGCATATATATATATATATATATATATATATATATATATATATATATATATATATATATCAACAATGTTCTCATGTATATATAAGACAATTTCAAACGAATTCAATTTAAAGATGTTTTTCACTGAACAGATGGACTAGCCACTTCTATAATTTTTTTTTTACTGGAATTTGTTGTGGCTTCTCAAACTCTAAAAAACGTTTAAAAACTTTCTAAAAACAATTCATTTCACAAGAAATTGTCTCTTGACGATGGCCTTAGGTTGAAACTAGTTGAGAACAAAGAATTTCAATGCTATTTCTATGTATATCTTAATTTTTAAATAACTTCGAATATAAATCAAATTTTCATAATTTTTGTACAAAAAGCAAGAAGTGTTGATATTTAATGTGTATATATATTTAGTAATTAATTGCCTGGGTATAAGGAGGAGGCAAACAGTTACTTTCGCAGATCCATTAATGAATCATGTGTTGGATCCTGGCAGGACATCCCACGTAAAAAAAAATTGTGTTGATCCGGTCTGGTAGGGTTTCAGAAAAAGTGCACAGACACCCTAAAAAGAGAAAATAATGTCTACTATTTAAAATATTAAATGCAAAAAAAGGGTCATGCTGTTACTATTTAAATTTTATTCTTTAATTATCATCCGGAATATGAATCAAATCTAACTAATTTTATGTGTGTATTTAGCTAGAAACGCCTAACAATAACCGAAGCAGGATTCTTATGTTATTTTATAATGCTATTTAATTTTTAAATGTATTTGAAAATATAAATAAAAAAGCAAGACCTGGTGATTATAAAATTGTATATATATGTACTTTTTGGTTAATTGCTTTATTTTTGTATTTTCTGTCAGACATACACAAATACATACATACACACAACTGCCCTTTATATACTTATATAGAGATAGATTATTATCGCCAATTGTTTAAATTTCGTAATTTCAGCCGTACCTACACACATGATGGCAGCAAACTCGTGTTCAAGTATTATATAAATAAAAATAAATAAATAAATAAAAAATAAATATAAAAATAAATAAATAAATAAATAAGTTCAAAAGTTCAAAGAATACAACGGTGAGCTTCAAAAAGTTCAACAAGTTCAACCGTTCATGCTGCATAAGGTTGGTCTCAAACGTTTTTGTGCCCTCCTGCAAAGCTCTTCTCCACTGCCCACGGTCCAAAGCCTTACTCTCCCAGGTCTTCTCATCGATGTTACACCTTTTCAAGGTCGACCTCAGGCAATCATGTTATATATTATACATACATAGATACATACACACACCTGTCCTTTATATATTTATAGATAGATTATGTCGCCAGTTGTTTAATTTTCGTAGTTTCAACCGGACATACGCACATACATACATACATACACACAACTGCTCTCTATATATTAATAGATAGATTATCGTTGTCAATTGCTTATTTTCGTAGTTTCAGCTGGACATACATACATACATACACACAACTGTCCTTTATATATTTATAGATAGATTATGTCGCCGATTGTTTAATTTTCGTAGTTTCAGCCGGACATACATACATACATACACACAACTGTCCTTTATATATTTATAGATAGATTATTGTAGTCAATTGCTTATTTTCCTTATTTTCAGCCGGACATACACACATACATACATACACACAACTGTCCTTTATATATTTATGCATAGATTATGTCGCCGATTGTTTAATTTTCCTAATTTCAGCCGGACATACACACATACATACATACACACAACTGTCCTTTATATATTTATAGATAGATTATTGTTGTCAATTGCTTATTTTCGTAGTTTCAGCCGGACATACGTACATACATACACACAACTGTCCTTTATATATCTATAGATAGATTATGTCGTCGATTGTTTAATTTTCGTAGTTTCAACCGGACATACGCACATACATACATACATACACACAACTGTCCTTTATATATTAATAGATAGATTATTGTTGTCAATTTCTTATTTTCGTAATTTCAGCCGGACATACACATACATACATATATACATACATACATGCACACATTATCCCTTATATATCCAGAGATACATAACGAAATTATTAAACCTCGTCAATTTTTCTTTAGCGGGGATCAAACTTTGACTTGACAACTTTTCAGCGCATTGTGATTTCGGCTGTAAATAAAAGATTGTTTACAAAGATGTTATGTCTGACCCAAAGTTACCGCCATTGATTTCATTTTGTACCAACAATAGAAAAGTGAATGTATAAATACATGTTGCTGCAGACGCACTCGTTACTCTCTCACCATCCCTTTTCTGTCCGCTTTGGCTCAAAGGTGTGTTCAGCA
>CM042145.1:128950249-128985249 GCA_023376005.1 Doryteuthis pealeii | reverse complement strand
ACAGGTCTCTCGTTCAATGGTGCACCCGCATAATAATCAAAGGGATTGAAACCTGGGATTTATATCGTCAGATGTTCTGGGTAACTCGTGTGGTGTAATGGTTAGCAAGGTGGATTCGCAAACCATTCTTAGTTAGCTCGATTCTCACTAGGCGCCTCATACATCTGGCCTTGTGCCGCAGCTAAGCTAAAGCTTAGTAAATAACTAAGGACACCTCACGTGATGTAATGGTTAAGGTATCGGACTGACACCCAACCGATCGAATTTCAATTCCGGCTGTAGGTAGCTTCCAAACATCTAATGTAACATCTATGATGTAATGGTTAACGAGCTTGATTAGCAGACCATTGGTAGTGAGTTTCGATTCTCATTAGGCGCCCAATACTTCTGGTCTTGTTCCACATTTAAGCTAAGCTTAGTAAATTATATTACCAGATGTTTAGCGTTCAGTTCTGATGCCAGACTTATGGTCTTCTAATAGCCACCCTCCCAATCTCACATAACAGTCGAAAAAAAACCACAAAGACATATTTCCCTACACAGTAGTTACGAGTTAGTGACTCTTTTTTCCCCGGCGTCACAACAAAAAATCTTCTTTTTATGCCTACTGGAGAGGAAGGTTCTAGGAAGGGTGATTTCACTACTGTTTGTTTTTCATTACTATTGGTATATCTTGTGGAGACAAAGAAATCCAATGGTTGTTCTTTAAGTTCAACATTTTATCCTGGCAGAATTTTTTTCTGCCAGGATCAAAGTATGTCAGAGATGCTGATAGGTACGCGTCCTGCGTCATTGACGCATAAAAATAAAAAAGGACGCAGTAAAACCGTATCCATGCGTCCCAGTGTTTTTCCCCATCATTTCTAGCTAACTTTAGATAAGGCTTGATAATTTTCATTATTTAGATTTTTTGGACAGTTGTCCTCATCTTTATTGTTATATACACAACGTTTTGGCCGATATGCCCACCGGCCTTCTTCCTGTATTTCTTGTCGAACGCGGGAACATACTTGTAATAACGATAATAACATAAAATACTATTGGTTTATGGATTGAATAAAGAATTCGGTTTGAAATTACGTGAAGGCTGCTGATAACAAAAATGTTCCCGAGTGCGAAAAGAAGGTTGTAAGTTCGACAAAAAAACACCTGAAGAAGGCCGGAGAACACATCGACCTAAACGTTGTGTATATAACAATAAAGATGAGGACAACTGTCCGAAAAATCTAAATAATACAGAATCATTTACAGTTGTAAATAAAGTATTCCAAAAAGATATATCGCTTTAAGGAATTCGCGTCCTTTTTTTAATCTACACTAAGTTAAATAAAAATAGATAAATAAATTATTCTGTATAGAGCAAAAGATAGGGGTTAGATGGCTTTAGTTGGTCATAAATAAATTAAAAATTAAAACTCTACAATTTATAACGAAACTTTAGTTGGGACCCATCAAATTTCCATTTAAATTTTCATTCAAATCAAATACATGCGTCTCAGGACGCACTAAATCAAAAAGCTATCAGCATCACTGGTATGTAGCGATGCCTGAGTTTGTTAAAATGCGCTGCAGGGTGGTCTGTCTTCTTGTCCTTCATAGCGTGTGATTTAGCCTACCCTTTTCTCATTATATGAGAAATAGCGAATGCCTTCATACACTAACTGTCTGATAAGAAACTCAGACACGCTCATGTACTTAGATAAGGATCTGAGTGACTTGCTGGATCGTTGTCAATCATAGCCTAGATCACAGAAACTAATTTTTAACGTTGATTTCTTATCAGAACGGTCAGAGTGGAGCTTCCGAGCTGCACTGTCCTCCGATTGGCAGAAAAACACTTTAATCTTCGTACTGGAGCTTCCAGCCTGAATACTAAGCAGTACAGCATGTTGTTCCCAAATTTCCGGGGAAGAATTGCGTCATAGAGTTGTTTTGCTTACATACAAATGATTCTAGTTTACTGCACGGTAGACAAAACCTGAAACAAACAAAGTAGACGCGCAGAATTAATAATTCAAAATGGTGATTTAAACATCGCATCCTATATATATATATATATATATATATATATATATATATATATATACATCCCTCCCTTAATAGATACTTTTTTCGATATTAATCTGTTTAAATATTCTGTGCTATATTTCTCCCCTCCCCATCTCTATCTCTCTCTCTCTCTCTCTCTCTCTATATATATATATATATATATATATATATATATATAATATTGTTCTTTGGATTCTTTTATACATTGTTTGACTTCTGACCCGACCGATAACGCTTTTTTTATTTCATGTTTAAACTTTACATAAAAGCCATCATTCTTAAAATAATATTTGAAAAGGCACTTGATAGACAAAAAATAAGTAAAACAAAAACCAAAAATAAATAAATAGATATGGAAATTTAATACGATTCCGGATTTTTCCTTTTAAATATTCATTTTTCATTCGTTGGATTTACAAAAAATTTAATATATATATATATATATATATATATATATATATATGTGTGTATATGTGTTTGTGTGTGTTTGTGTGTGTTGTGTGTGTGTGTGTGTTTATTTGTGTGTAGGTGTGTAAGTTTGTGTAGGGGCATGCGTGCATGAGCGCATATGATTTTTAAAAAATACATATCTTTATAAATATGCAAATGTCTTCGGAAATTTTTATGCACATACACGCACGATTATACTTAAACACTTATGCAAATATATCATATATATAGAGAGAGAGAGTGTAAAATTATATATATATATATATATATATATGTGAGTAAAATGGGGAAGTATTTTTACATATATATATGCTTTTGTCTTTGTGTGTGTGTATATATAATATGTTTTCTCTCTCTCTCTCTCTCTCTCTCTCTCTCTATATATATATATATATATATATATATATATATATATATATATATATATATATATATATATATATATATAGATAGATAGATAGATAGATAGATATAAATAAAACCACATTTACGTGAGTGTTTTTATATAATGGTCCGTGTACGTGCATGAACACACACACGCACCATTATATATACATATATATATATATATATATATATATATATATATATATATATATATATCAGGGAACCATACAATTTTTAACCCTTTCCCTTAACAGTCCCATAACAATTTTAACCGTCCCCAAATCGAAATGCTTTTATATTTATATTGTTATCATCAATAGTTCTTAGTAGTACGAGCAAATGTATATATATTCTTCGGGTGCAAGTATTTTAGTTTTTTTGTAATAAAATATATATTAAATTAGAAACACTAATGTAACTAAATAAGAATGCAGATAAAAGGATTTGAAACAGAGGGGGTATAATCGTAAAATAGAAAAACTTTGAAATTAACTTACATCATTTTCTATCACTCCCACCTTCCATTGATAATCTTTTCCTAATTTAACTATTTAGTTAAAATAGGAAGTAAAGAATAAAAATACTGTTATTTCTTCTTGTTAACGGCCTTCATTTAAGATTCATCCCCAAGATTTTTGCTCATATTCATTAAGATAAATCAAATAATTAGAAATCAATAATACTAATCACATATTTATTAAATCAAAATTTTAACCGTAAAATGCAAATTAGCCTTTCCATCCACACTGTAATCTGCAATTGTGTTGTATATATAGAACAATTGCATGTTATTAGTATGTAGACAGGATAATGGTATTAATAATGTAAAATAATTTTATTAATTATTGAGGATTAACTAAAATAAAATCGTGGAGAATGTGACGTAAATAACTAAAGTAATTGTGACTTGAGTAGTGATATAGTTTCAGTTACAGACAGAAAACACACACAATCTCCATTATAATACGATAATAATAAAATCAACATTTAAGTAATTGGTATATTTAGTCTTCAAATCTGTGTGTATGTGTGTGTCTGTGATAAAAAGTTGAGGAACACAGTGGTGAAACACAAACATTTTCAAATTCCGAGTTGGCGGGACCGGTATCGAACTCGGAACCTTGCGATTCCTGAGTGAATGCTCTCCCGACTGACTGAAAACGATCCCAAACTAGCACTAGTAAGTAAAGTCTGTGGAGTGGCCTATAATCGGTATCAGCCGAGTCTATCCCCGTTTCACTACTGTTAGACTAGGGAGATTTTTTTTGCTTTGTTGGAGCGCCAAAACTACAGTAAATTTCCAGATGCTTTACTGCACTAATCAGATTACACAATATTATATACCCTATTACTCGGGTGTATATAATCAATGAGAAAGACAGACAGAGAGAGTAGGAGAGCTGGTATGATGATGATGGTTCTTAGTTGCTAATATCTGCTTACTGGTTCTAACTCGGCTGCCATTTTCTCTGGACTGACTTCTCTTCAGGGCTTCTGCTGGGGGTTGATCTTCTTTGTCGATTTTTTCGTGTTGGGCAGGTCATTTTTGTTTGAATTATTCAATTAACAAGACTTGGGTGTTTTATGACAAAGCTTTTATTTCACAACTCTGCCCATGATTCCGCCATGGGGTTGATGGACCCCCAAGAGCTGATAACAACTTCCATGCTCCTCGAAAGTCTGGTCGCATCTAATCTAAAACTATCTCACGTGTCTCTTGGAAGAAGTGAAGTTGGGGTCATCTTCATGCCAATCATAACCTCAATGGCCATGAAAAATTCCCCAGCTCCGATTCTAAATTTAATGAACTTTATTTAAATATTCTAACTACATAATTTATAAGCTGCTCATAAATTTTGTAAGAACAATATTGACAAGAAATCCCGGAAATTTGTGATTCCTTGGTCAATTCTTTACAGACCGTGCTAAACCGGTCCGAAATTAACAGTACTTACACATATTACATACGGATTAAAGAATGTAGAGACACTTTTATTAAAGTTTGGGATGAAATACAATCTATTTTTTTTTCAGATTACACAAGTTGTGTTCAGCCCTGTCGACTGAGGCTCTCTGTTACGATTTTTATGGCCATTTTTAGGTGAGAGTACGTTACAGTGGAGATCCCTTGTGTTACTTAGTGTTAGGTAGAATCCTTGTGTTTCTTGGTGTTAGGTAGAATCCTTGGTTGCTGATGCATCCGTCCGTGTCGAATACCAGCATCGGAGGGTCTTTCAAGATCTGCGATTAAACAGTTAACTGACCACGTATTCGAGCGTGTTGATTGGCTCATTGAATCCATGCGACCACGCAGAGTCTATAAATTAAGTGGTGGATTCCAGCACAACTTATATCACAAATATTCCAACACTTTAGAATACACCGACTGCACCTCTGCAGAATGGTAAGACCCCCACCGAAATTGGGCCAGCTGATGGCCGTGGGAGGCGATCCATGATGCTTAATGACGTAATCCTGGTGAATGAGCAGTCCATGACAGGCAACACTCCACTTACGTGGGCTAGACGGCGATCAATCGACTGGCCATGTCAAGCCATAGCACCTATATGATTGTCCCAACCCTATTGCCCTTATGGCAAGTCCCAATCGTTTTTATCGTATATGTGCTAGAAAGCGATGGCCGAGGGTCTTCATGCCCTGGGAATGACGTTAAACTCTATCTGATGGTGAGATTCCAGTTCTAGAGGTCTGGGGATCGTGGAGCACCCCTTCATCACCATTGCTTTCTGGTCCACTCTGACTCGGAGTGGTAGTAACTGTTAGGGTCCCATCTAAGGGTTAAATAGAAAAATGTGTTTGTAAAAACAATTGAGTATCCATTAAGAATGGCTTTATTTCAAAACATTATCGCCATTAAATGACCCACCGACGTTGATATGCCGTATAACAAACCAAACCAAACCAAACAAGCTGTGTTATTCATGCGCTGATTTGTTGGGGACCACAGTGGCGAAGACACAAACTATTTCAAATTCCGATATGGTGGGGACCGGTATCGAACCTGGAAAACGGTCCCAAACTAGCTGTAGTAAGTACAGTCTGTGGGGTGGCCTATTGTCGGTATCAGCCGGACGGCGAGGGAGTCTATCCCCCTTTCACTACCATTAGACCAGCGATTGCTTGGCAGATGCTCTACCAACTGAGCTAAGCCGGAATAAAATAACAATATTTCAAAGAGATGAACAAAGCCGGCCATTTTATAATGATTACCAATAATAGATACATGACGGCGACATCCCAGATGTTCACTTTGAACTTAATACCAAACACTTTGAGAGAGCAATAGCGCCATTTTGTTCAATGCGTTGGCGCTTATTTTGAGAAAAGGAATAATTAGAGGACACGAACCCCAACGTATCAGTTGTGGCTAAATATAATCCACTTCAGAAAAAAAAGAACAAATGGCTGAATTTCGCGCTTATAAAGCTTCTAATCCGCGTTGTTTGTACATCTCAATTTGATCTTTTATGCCTTTGTTCTCTAGAATTTATTTCATCATTTATTCCTCTCACCAAAGCCATCTGTTTGATGAATAGATAACGATAATGACTCAGTAACACGTTAAATAAATAACAGTTTGAGAGAGAGAGAGAGAGAGAGAGAGAGAGAGAGAGAGAGAGAGAGAGAGAGAAAGAGAAAAACTTCCCTATTTACGAACAACAATACACGACAATTAATTTAATAACTAGCGGGGCCCGTTGATATACCACAGTATGATAATTTAATTATTACAACGTTTGATATCTAAGAGCTACTGCTATAATTCAATATGTAAAAAGTATAATAATCTTGATTTAACTCTCTCTGTCTCTCTCTCTCTCTCTCCCTCCTTCTCTCTCTCTATTTTTTAACCAGCGGGTCCTGTTGATATACCACAGTATGTTAATTTAATTATTACAACGTTTGATATCTTAAGAGCTATTGCGATAATTCAATATGTAAAAGTATAATAATCTTGATTTAACTCTCTCTCTCTCTCTCTCTCTCTCTCCCTCTCTCTCTCACACACATACTCTATTTTTAACCAGTGGGTCCTGTTGATATACCACAGTATGTTAATTTAATTATTACAACGTTTGATATCTAAGAGCTACTGCTATAATTCAATATGTAAAAAGTATAATAATCTTGATTTAACTCTCTCCCCCCCCTCTCTCTCTCTCTCTCTCTCTCTCTCTCTCTCTCTCTCTCCTCTCTCACACACACACATACTCTATTTTTTAACCAGCGGATCCTGTTGATATATCACAGTATGATAATTTAATTATTACAACGTTTGATATCTAAGAGCTACTGCAATAATTCAATATGTAAAAAGTATAATAATCTTGATTTAACTCTCTCTCACTATTTTTTTTAACTAATAGGACCTGTGGATATACTACAGTCAGTCGGTAAGACGTTCAACTAAGAACCACAAGGTTCCGAGTTTGGTACCGGCCCTCGCCAATATATGTATAGCACAGGGATCTGTGTGGTAAAGTGAGGAGCTGATGGTAGGTGTGGCGCTCAGCATCAGACGCCATACAATCTCCTTGGTCAAGCGCTATTGAAAAGGGGATAGACTCCCTCGTTACCTGGCTGATACCGACTTTACTTTACTAACGATGATTTAATTATTACAACGTTTGATATGCTTACTTAAAAGCTATTGCTTAATAGTTCAATATGTATAGAGTATAATAATCTTGATTTTAACTCTCACTCTTTCTTTCTTTCTTAAAACTTAGCAACCTATGAGGCTAAAGGACAAAATCCTGGTGGTTGAGCAGTTCATGACATGCAACACTCCACTATGTCCCTTACTTAGGCTAGAGGGTCAGTCGGAGAGGTCCCTCTAAACAAATTGGCAGGCCAGGTCAAGCGTCAGCACTTATATCATCCTTTTTATTATATACTAGCAGGACCTGTGGTTATACCTCAGTATGATAATTTAATTATTACGTTGGTTAAATTTACCTAAGAGCTATTGTTTATAGTTCAATATGTAAAAAGTATAATAATCTTGATTCAATTCTCTCTTACACCAGTGGCGACCCATGATGCTACAGGACGGAATCCTGGAGCTGAGCAGTCCATGATATGCAACACTACACTTTGGCCCTTACTTAGGCTAGGCGCGGTCGGTCGGTCGAAGAGGCCCTCTCTAATCAATCAGCTGGCCATATGTGACTGCCCCAACCCTATTGCCTTTATGGAAAACCCCATCTCTTTTAACATATAATAGCAGGACATGCTGATATGTCACAGTATAATTAGTTAAGTATTACAACGTTTGATAGGTTTACTTATTTAATATATGTTTACTTTATTTAACTCTCTCTCTCTCTCTCTCTCTCTCTCTCTCAACCCATGATGCTAAAGGACGGTGTCCTGGGGCTGAGCAGTTCATGACACGCAGGTCCCCACTAACGCTAGAAGGGCGGATTTAACACTTCTCACTTTTTTCATTTTTCATCTTTTCATTATGTTCCATTGAAACATATTAGCTTTTTAACGCTCACCTATCTCAATTTTCTCCCTACCCCCTCTCTTTCTTTTTTTTTTCTATTATATTTCTGCTGTGAAGCATATCCTTTTTCTTCCCTTTCTTTCTTTATAATAAAAATGGAATGGTCCATTATTTAGCAGAGGGGAGGACATTCATAACATATAAGAATTCAGCGGATAAGCAATACCAGATAATCAGGATTTACATATTTGCATTTTATCTTGGACGATTTGGACGGTCTGATTTTTAGCCAGAGGGTACTGCGAGATGATAACGGTCGTAAAATTTAAAAAAAAAAAACGAGTTTTGATATATAGATATTTAGAGAGAAAAATACTTCATTATTTACGAAACATAATAATAAACTGCTCTGTCAGCTGGGACTGTATAATACACCGTCTACACTTCTATATAGTCGTCGGGGTGGCCTAAGTCGGTATCAGCCAGGATGCGAGGGAGTCTAACTTCTTTTCACTAGCATTAGTAACACTTAGTTTAATATTTAGATATGAACTGCTACGATGTTTTAATGCTAAACAAACATCTCTCTATATAATTTTTAAAAAATTACAATAACAAGTAAATGTTTAACAATAATAACAATAATAAAATTTTAGAAGTAAAAATTCGAGGTAGTTGAATAACTTAAGTGAAGAAGTTAAATTTTATGCTTGCTTAATGTTTATCAAACACTAAACAAACATAAAATAAACATGATTCTAATGTATGTGTTACATAGTTAGTAGATCCCTAATACTTTTTTAAGGTATTGTAGATATCATAATGGCGATTAGTACAGCTGATGGCCTTGAGAGTGAGTGACAACGCTTGAGCTCCCTCTCACCCTGCTTTGCGGGGATGGATCGTGAATACCGGAAGCCATGGAAGACCCTGTCTTCCGGTTTAAGGATATAGTCAGTTTAAGTCAGTTAGCAGCTAGGAGCGCGAGGTGTAAGTCGCATTTCTATGCGCATCCTGTCATCTGCGCAGATTGTCTGGTTTGGGATTTACAAATAAAGTAACATCAACGTAAATCGAAGTCTTGTGTTTATTACCTAAAAACTAACAATAACACAGGGCTTCTGATAAGGAGTGATCCATAACAGAAACCAGACCCGAAATCCCCTTAGAAGATATGCCAAGTCAACAGCAGACGCTAGACCAGCCAAGAAGATAGAACCAAAGCCGGCCAGAAGAAATACGACCAGAGTAAGAAGTAAGAAAGGTACATAACGTTATATAGATTTGGTACTGTGAAAAGACCAGTATATAACAGTATGTAACTTGAATGAGAAAATTTGTTATTTAATAAAGAATATAATTCTAATAATAAATAAATAGACAGATTTTTTTTAATTAAGTCACCACTTCCCTTATTTTTCTTTTTTACTAAAACCGTTAAGATAAATGGTCTTATGACAAATATGTCTAGGTCTTAGTGTCCTGGGTATAACGTTAAACTACATCTAGTAGCGAAGTTCCAATTCTAGAAATCTTGGTGAATGTAGAGTACCTCTTTATCACCATTCCTCCCAGGTCCACCCTGACCTTAATAGTACCTGTTAAATGGGTTTAATAGAAAAATGGGCAATTTATGAGGAAGTGCGTCCCGGTCCCCTGCTTCCGAAATTGCTGCCCGGTGAATTTTAAAATAACGACCCCAGCTATGTCGTCTCGGCGGTGTTACTTGAAAGAAAACAACCAACTTAGGGCGTTAAATGTATTTTAGAGGGGGGGTCTTTTTTGTCTTAATTCTTGTTTATTCATAGAAATTTGTCGAAATTCTGGCTTATTTATCGTGATTTGTCGTAATTCTGGCTTATTTATCGTGATTTGTCGTAATTCTGGTTTATTTATCGTAATTTGTCATAATTCTTGTTTATTTATCGTAATTTATCGTAATAAAAGAAAATCTTAGTATTTAATAGATAGATAGATAGATATGAGTTTCGAAACGTGTTTAAAAGAAAATTGAGTTTTTAAAATTGAGGTATAAGGTTCTAGTTCTGAAACTGTGAAAAGTGTTGCCATTACTCCCAGGTCCACTTTGTTCCAGAATGGTACTACCTGTTAGGGATAAGAGATCAAAATATGAGTTTTAAAAAAGATTCAGTACTAAATAAGAATGAATGAAAAAAATTTCTTCGGCATAAAATAACCCAAGGTCTGACATGCCGTAAAAAACAACCAACTAGCCAACAATAAATCACAGGAATTTGTTGAAAGTCGCACCCAGCTTTTTAACTACAAAAATTGGTCAAATTGGTTTTAAGAAAACAATTTACCTGCATTCCAAATGTATTGATACATATTTAATAAACATTTTTCGCGATAACGGGAATGGCTATATAACCTTTTAGTACTTGATACTGAGAATACACGTTATATTTTTAAAAAGAAACTTTTGGTTTAAATGATAATTGTAGTGAATTTATATTTTTACACCTTTTTATACAATTTATAAACTAAAATCTTTTATATCTATCTATCTATCTATCTATCTATCTATCTGTATTATGGTAAAACAAGTTATTGGCTCTTAGAAATAAAAGTGGTAAAAGTAATCCACCCATGTCAGCTCTTGTGCTAGATTTCTTGGACCATTCAGTGATTTGTGACTTTACATTGTAACAAAACATAACAAATATCTAAATTATATCATTCTTCTAAATTTTAATGAATTATAAATGCTAACGTATTTGACGGTATATAGGACGCACTTTTTTTTCCAAAATGTTGGCTCAAAAAATGAAGTTTGAGACCTCCCGTAGGCCTAGGCTAATCTTCTCTATGATGCTCACTAACCAGCTTACGCTCAGTATTTTTACCTACCCTAAACTGCCAAATTGCTTTTATACAGCTATGTTTCTACTTGTGTAATGCACAGCTAGACTGTTTTCAACAATATATGCTTAAATACACTAAAAACTTTTTTTCCTTTATCTGACCTTCTGAAATGGGGGTGCGGCTTATATGCCCGTGCGTCTTATATGCCGTCAAATACAGTAAATGCTATTTCTCAAACTTTGTTTACCTTTTTGTTTGGTTTACCAAAATAAAGGTGACGTTATTATGATGGTAATCCAGTATATCTATCGATCTATCTGGAGGATCGGTTTATCTGTAAGTAATGGGATATTGGCATGACTATTTAACCCTTGTCATAACCAGCAACATTCGCCTCTGATGTTTTTGAACAACATGATAAAACAGAAGATATGACGTTCTAGTTCTGGAAGTCAGGGGAGAGTAGATATTACTCCCAGGTCGACTCTGGCCTGGGGTGATAGTACCTGTTTGGGTTAAATATATTAAAAAAATGAAATTTAAAAAAAAAATTGGATGCACAAAGAGAATGAATAAAACAAAAAAACTTCCTATCTTAGGCTAGACGGGCGGTCGGCTGGTCACGTCAAGCCCTAGCACCTATGTGATTTTCCCAACCCTATTGCCATTATGGCAAGCCCCAACCCCTTTTTATCATATGGGTGCTAGAAGGCGGTGGCTGCGGGTCTACATGTCCTGAGAATGACGTTAAACTCTATCTGATGGTTAGGTTCCAGTTTTGGAGGTTTGGGAATGTGGAGCACCCCTTCATCACCATTGCTCCCGGTCCACTCTGACCCGGAGTGGTAGTACCTGTTAGGGTCCCATCTATGGGTTAAATAGAAAAATGTATTTATAAAAAAATTGTATTATCCATTAAGAATTGATTTATTTCAAAACTTTATCGGCATTAAATGACCCTCTGAGGTTGATATGTCGTAAAACAAAATAAAACAAACAAACAAAAACTTCTTCGGCATAAAATAACCTAAGAGTTGACATGCCGTAAAATTCAACCAACCAACCAAGCAACAATGAATCACAGATATTAGCTAAACGTCTCACTCTGCTTATTTTTAACTACAACAAGGCTACCCTGAAAGTAATGGGATATTGGCGTGACAATTTAACTTTTGTCATACCACCAGCATTCGCCTGTGATGTTATTGAAAAACATGATAAAACCAGATGATATTACTTTCGGAGTGAATCTCTCACGGGCGTGCTATGCAGGTTCTTGCTGATAGAAATGATAGAAATGTTTAACCAATATTGGTGACTTAATGGGAAAACAGTGATTTGTAGCATAAACCCAGTTATAATATCCAACGTAGTTATTGCACTCGCTTATGTTAAGGCAGTTTTTGTGAAATGAATAGAAGGCTTTACTATAGAATCGTCCATCATCATATATAAAGTAACAATATATATATATATATATATATTATATATATATATATATATATATATATATTTGAATAGTGGTCTGGCAAAAGTATCTCGTGATTTAAAATTATCGCAGTTCAGGCGGCTACTGTGAGAGGCATCAGCCACACCATTACGCTTGTAAATTAAGTCGTGGAATGGTGAACATCATGTGTTTGTGATTTAAAGTCACCCCTTACCTGGTGACATTTCGCCTATATATATATATATATATATGGGGGGGCATTTGTGTGTGTGTATGTGTGTGTGATGTGTGTGTGTGTGTGTGTGTGTGTGCGTACGTGTGCGTACGTGTATATGTACATATATGAACTTGGTTTAAAAATTGGATAAGCGAGAAACTAGCAGTTATTAATCAAGCGCCGTTGAATTCATATGTCCGTTTAGTGGAATGTCCGTTCGATCAAATGTCCGTTCGATGAAATGTCTGTTCAGAGAAATGCCTGTTTGGTAAAATGTCCGTTCGATGAAATGTCTGTCTGTGAAATGTCCGTTCAGTGAAATGCCCATGTGGTAAAATGTCCGGTCAATGAATGGTGTCTTTCGGTGAAATGTCCGTTCTATGAAATGTGAGTCGGTGAAATGCATGTTCAGTGAAATGCCTGTGGCTGAAATGTCCGTTCAGTGAATTGCCTTTCGGTGAAATGTCCTTTCAGTAAAATGTCTGTTTAATTAAACGTCTCTCGGTAAAATGTCCATTCGGTAAAATGGCCAATCGGTAAAATGTCCGTTCGATGAAATGTTTATTGGTGAAATGTCTCTCGGTAGAATGTCCGTTCGGTAAAATGTCCGTTCGATGAATTGTGTCTTTCGGTGAAATGACCGTTCGGTAAAATTTCCGTTCGATGAAATGTGAGTCGGTGAAATGTATGTTTAGTGAAATGTCTGTGGGTGAAATGTCCGTTCAGTGAAATGCCTTTGGTAAAATGTCATTTCGGTAAAATGTCTGTTTGATTTAACGTCTCGCGGTAAAATGTCTATTCGGTAAAATGGCCGGTCGGTAAAATATCCGTTCGATGAAATGTTTATCGGTGAAATGTCTTTCGGTGAAATGTCCCTTTCGGTAAAATGTCTGTTCGATTAAATGTCTCAGGGTATAATGTCTGTTCTATAAAATGTCCGATCGGTAAAATGTCTGTTCAAAGAAATGCCCATTTATGAAACGTCTTTCGGTGAAATGTCCCTTTCGTTGAAATGTATGTTCGATTAAATGTCTTTCGGTAAAATGTCCGTTCTGTAAAATGTTCGATCGGTTAAACGACCTTTCAATGAAATGCCTGTCGATGAAATATCTTTCGGTGAAATGTCTGTCGGACAATCGTCCGGCCATGAAATTTTCACAGGAATGTCTGACCACCACTGGTTTTTCATTCGTCGTTTCTGGTGCGCTGAATGGATTTTACCCACCTGAGAAACGGCTGTAGCGAATTCATCTTTATCGGATGCACTGAGACACTTTTGGTGCAACATGTTTTTGTCTCCGAGAAGTTTACAAATCTGGTTATCATTTATGGATAAATAAAGATTCATCACATACGGTCGATTTCTGATGAGCAAAGTCGTCCTATCGTGATTTCACGCTATGCGTCTGTCCCTGTGGAGAAAACGTAATGAGAATCTCGAATGATTCATTCAACGCGGAGGAAGATGACACAGACAGAACGGGAAAGCAATGAGAAGAAAGATTACATAGGTAATGGGCAAAGTACTTGTTGGCAGTTCTGTGGGCCAGCATCCGACCATCTGACTAAGAATGGCTAGGAGTGGCTTTTCATACGAAAGAATTGCCAGCTGTCCTTAATATTTAACAGCTGGACATCTTCTCATGTAGTCTTGCTTCGCTTGCTATCCTGTAGAATCGTAACCACTAGATCTATTTGGATTCAAGTGCGCATGTAGGGCCGTATACTATTATGCTATTTTCTATTGCTAACAAATATTACGAGGCGTATGTGACAAGAGTGAAATAATAATAATAATAATAATAATAATAATAATAATTAACAAAAAAGTGAACTTGTCAACTGGTTGATTTTTCTGTTCCAGTAGATCACAGGGTGAAGATGAAGGAAAACGAAATGAGGGTCAAAGTGATACCAATTGTATTTGGGGCACTTGGGATGGTCTCAAAAGGCTTGGAAAAAAGACTGGAGGATCTGAAAAACAGAGGAAGAATTGTGACCATCCAGACTACTGCATTGCTGCAATCGGCTAGAATACTCAGAAGAGTCCTAGAGACCTGAGGAATCTTGTTCTCACTCAAACTAGTGAAATACCATCAGCAAATGCTGGTGTGAAAAACTCACAAGGAGTGAAATAATAATAATAATAATAATAATAATAATAATAATAATAATAACCGAGTGAAATTGAAAGAAAGCCAAAAGATTGACAAATACTTGTACCTTGCCAGAGAACTAAGAAAACTATGGCACATAAGGTGAAGTTCGTACCAGTTGTAATTAAAGCCCTTGGAACGGTCTCCAAGGGTCTGGAAGAGTCTGAGTGAACAGGAAATCAGAGGAAGAATAGAGATAATCCAAACTACGACATTGTTAAGATCGGCTAGATTACTCAGAAGACTCTGGAGACTCGAGGAGACTTGCTGTCACTCAGCATCCAATGAACAACAGGCTGGGGCGAGTGTAAAACACTCGAATGGAGGGAAATAATAATGTGAAGATGAAAAAAAAGAAAATATAGACAAATACTGGGACCTACCAAGAGAATTGAAAAAGCTGTAGGATATGAGGGTGAAAGGGATACCAATTGTAGTTGATGCACTTGGAACCGTCCCCAAAAGCTTAAAAACAGGATAGAGGAATTGGAAATTACTCGTACATCTTATATCTACATATAATACAACACTTCAGTGCGTTTTTCTAATTAAAAACGGAACAAAGCAATGCGTATCAGCCACTATATTACCAATATGGCAGTGGATAGCTTAAGCCACTGTTTAAACTACATTGGTCCGCTGATAGACGCACCGTAAACTAGCACTACCAGAATATTTCATAACTTTTGACTCAACCCTGGTAAATCGGTGTAGATAAGAGACCATGGTGATCGTGAGAACTAACCATTTTGTCTGGGCTACAAAATACACCGACTGCCCCTCTGCAGATGGGTAAGAAAACCTACAATAGGTCGTGGGGGCGACCTGTGATGCTTAAGGACAGAATATGATGGCTGAGCAGTCCGTCATATGTAATACTCCATTTTGGTCTGTACTTAAGTTATACTTGCGTTTGTAGTTTCCGCTTCCAGCCAATCTGCTAGTCACATCAAGCCCTATCACCTATATGATTGTCCCGACCGTATTGCTTTTACGGCTAACCCAAACCCTTTTTATCTGAGGCTGAGGATCGTAGTGTTCTGGGTATGAATTTCAACTGCATCTAGTAGTGAGGTTCTAATTCTGGAGCTTTGGGGAATGTGGAGTACATCTTCATTGCCATTACTTTCTGGTCTACTCTGACCCGGAGTGGTTGTACCTTTTAGGTCTTATCTAAGGATTAAATAGATAAAAAATAAGTTTAAAAATGTGTTTAAAAATGAGTTTTTAAAAAATTGAATACACAACTAAAACGAATAAAACAGAAACGTCTTCGGCATAAAATAACCCGGGGGGGGGGGCGGAATGCAAAAAAAAAAAAAAAATACAGCCACCTACCCAAGTAACCAATCAACCAACCAACCTGATCAAAAGAACGCTGAACTGCAGAAGGAACTCAGAGAAATCAAACTGAGAAAAGAGCTTGAGGCGTGGATAGCAGCGAAGTATATATGGTAATATCCAAGGCAAGTAACGGCGCTGATATATAGTTGGGGTGAGGCTCTTTCTGTCTATCTCTCCTTCTAATTTCTTTCTTTCTTTCTTTCTTCCTTTCTTTCGTTCTTTCTTTCTTTCGTTCTTTCTTTCTTTTCTTTCTTTCTTTCTTTCTTTCTTCCTTTCTTTCTTTCTTTCGTTCTTCCTTTCTTTCCTTCTTTCTTTCTTTCTTTCTTTCTTAGATCTTATTGATCTTAGCCAAGATGAGCCAAGGTCAGGCGAATTGGAACTTGTAAGCTGCGATAGGTGAGAATCAAGCAAGATGGAATGCCGAGAACAAGGAAGGTCGATAGTGGAAAGCCAACCGTAAGTTTCACACTAAACATTTTGACTCTGTTGTTTGAGTTCGTGGTGGTGGTGTGTGTGTGTGGTGTGTGTGAAGGAGACTAGTTGGATACATACAGGTTCGCAACCATGGGACATTGTGGGGGATTAATAAAAGTAAAAATAAATAAAACAAAAGTAAAACAAAATTAAATTAAATAAATAAATAAGAGGGCTTAGGACAGGAAGAACCCTCTTGGCATGCGCAGGAAAAATCCCAAGTTCTTGGCGTCGAAAAGGTCTCTAGGACGCTTGGACTTGGAGACACCTATCGAATTGTTCAGGAAATATATCCCCCCAACAAAATAGTGTGAACCCGAAACAACAACAACAAAAACAATATCAACAAAAAGCACGTGCTAGAGAAGGTTTCAAAATCCGTGTCCGGATCTTGTCGAGAACTTGAACCTCCTTCATCTTCCGATTGTTATCATGTTGCATCACTCTCTGGTTAAAAGTGAGACCATCCAAATCGTCCAAGATGAAATGCGAAAATGTAAATTCAGATTATCTGCTGTTGCTCTATCCGTCGAATTCTTATCTCTTATGCGTGTCGTCCCCTCAGATAAATAATGCATCATTCCGTTTTTATCATGTAGAAAGAAAGGGAAGAAAAGGGACATGCTACACAGAAAAAATAATCACAGCTCTGGAAAACCAGTGATACGGTGTGTGTGGAGCGTGTGAATAAAAGTATCACCGGTATACCGGTGTAACTTGCAGATAGGGTTATGGTCCTCACATGCCCACATCCAGTCAACGAATTCAGTTCTATGATATAACATTGGGGGCGGGGGGATTAGCTTTGAGGGTAACCAAAGAAGTAAGATCTCCAAAGCACTGGCGAGGCAGGGAAACAGTTCGTAAGGCTATTGGCAACACTGTTGTGTTTGTTGTGAATACGTCTGCGCCAGTCCTTGCACGCTTCACTGCCACTTGGCTTAGCAACTGTTTCTGATAGAACTACCAATAAGTGTAAAGTTCCTATGATATTTTAACCCACTTAAAACCCAAAAGGTGAAAGGAAAAAACTTTATCTACAAAACACGAATGAAAATGGGGGTGGAAAGGAGAAAATGTAACACAAAACCCCAAACAAAACAACAACGTTTACTACGGGTAAACACTGCAGGACATGTAAGAACGAACTCATAAGCGATGTTCTTTTATGGACTTCTCCACATATACACAACAGTGTTGGCCGACTAGCAAAACTTAATCTGCTCTATGCGCACGCAGGATATCTATACTAATATGCAAATTTTGTTAAAGAGCATAGTCTCCAATACAATTAACCAAAAACTGGAGGGAGACTAGTACGATATATACAGGGTCGCAAGTATGAAACATACAGCGAGAATCAAACTCGCTAATTTGGTACCACGTAATGCATACGCTGGATTAGCTTGCTTCTCCTAGACTGGTTGCCATAATAAAGTTAAAGACCCAGTCTGACCAACTATTTACCAATTGCTGGAGAGAGACTATACAGTTGGATACACACAGGTTCGTAGCTATGGGAAATCCAGCGAGGATAGAACTCGCTATTCGGTAAGTAATGGATATGCGAGACTGACATACTTCTCCTAGACTGGTTGCCATAACAATGTTAAGAAAACCAGTCTTCCCTACTATTTTAATAGTAGGGATTAATAAAACTAAAACTAAATAAAACAAAAGTGAGGGCTTAGGACATCCGAGCATTCCCAAGTCTCTAGGACAGACTTTGGAGAGGTAACACCTATCGAATTGTTCAGGAAATCCCGAACTCACTGGCTAGCAAGGCGAGGATAGAGTTACTTAATAAATATGCAAGACTGACTTACTTCTCCTACCTGGTTGCCATAACGTTAAAAAAAAACCAGTGTGCCCTGCTATTTACCAATAGCTGTAGGGAGACTAGTTGGATACATACAGGGTTGCAAGTATTGGTCATCTATCGAGGATAGAATTCGCCATTCCTTACTAAGTAATGTGAGACTTGCTTACTGACCATTACACCACCATGGAATATCCTTGTATAGCCTTGGGTAACACACGTACAAAATCAGATTATTGTATTATAGATTACAGCTGAAATCGACAATATTCGGACTAGAGTGGAAACTAGTGTCTCGGCTTGTGTGGGAGAAGTTAATAATTACCGTATCTGTTCTGTTTTTAGCCGAAGGATATATGCAAATGTTTCCTCCTATTGTCGAGGATATCTACACTAGTATGCAAATTTTACGATTCCCAATCAGTGTCCAGATCAACGCGTATGCAAATCAGATACAGGAGTGACGACGAACCAAAAGCCGCCTTTTTCGCAATTATAGAAATAGAGTAGAGAGCTAGAGAGCTAGAGAGAGAGAGAGAGAGAGAGAGAGAGAGAGAGAGAGAGAGAGAGAGAGAAAAGAGAGAGGGGGGGTCAGCAGATGAATACAGCGTCCTTCCTCCTTTATCGCCACCTACACCTCTCCCGCCACCCTCACGTGCTCGCCTGAGCACATTGTCTGCTTTCGAGCGAAAAGCAAGTTCTATCGGCCAACAATAAAATGGAATCGTAAGCGATCGATTTTTTTACAACCAATGAACGCCCCTGCCCCATCACCTGTCCCTGGTCCCCCCCTTCCCATCCCACCATTCCGTTTTCGTACTGGCGTACCATCAATCAGAGGGAAATGAGGAATGCCGCAAAGTGAGCCAGTGACAAATAAGAAGCACACGTCAAGTGTCAGGGGAACCGGTCGACGTTTTCGTTACCCCCCGCTCTCGCTCCGGCACCGACACCGGCACCGGCACTCGCTCCAGCTCCCGCCAAGCTCTCACTCCTTGTCCGACAGTAGACATAATCTGCCAGGATCAGATCAGATAAAGATCTCAAAAAAAGTTTTAGTTTTCTATAGTTTAATGTTTTCATATCTAAATGTATGCATGTGTGTGTGGGTTTTAAGTTATCTACTAAACACAATTGGTTCAGACACAAAGAAATAGATATGGGCGACCCATATGTTTTATTATGCATAAATAAAATATATATATATATATGTTTGAAATACGCTAGACTTACATATATATATATATATATATATATATATATATATATGTGTGTGTGTGGTGTGTGTCGTGTGTGTGTGAGAGAGAGAGATTTGTTTATAGAAATAATTTTCATTGACTTCCTGTGTATTAATAAACACTGGTGGTTACCTTCAGCACCCATATTATAAAAAGAGTTGGGTGTTTTCCATGAGACCAATTTTTAAAAATACAGTCGGGATAATCATATAGGGGCTAGGGCTTGACAAGACCAGCTGATTAATCGGATGGGACCTCTTCAACCGAACGACCGACCGATCGTCTAGCCCAAGTAAGGGCCGAAGTGGACTTTTGCATGACACGAGACCACTGCATACATTGGTCACAGACAGTTCAGCTACCATAATCCTGTCCTCAGGCTTTACGGGTCGCCAACCACTGCCAAAAGGTGATCCCCTTAGGGAGCCTAATAACCCTCTGTAAAGTTTCAGTCAGTATATTCTACCGTCCTGTTGGTGGGGGCTTTAGAATACACCGACTGCATCTCTGGAGAGAAGAAATACCCTGCCAATGGGGCCACCTGTGGGTGGCGTACCGTGATACTTATGGATGGAATACTGGTGGCTGAGCAATCTATGACATACAACACCCCACTTTGGTCCTTACTTAGGCTAGGCGGGGTCCTCTCAGAGAGCCCTCCGATCAATCAGTTGGTCACGTCAAGCCCTAGCACTTATATGATTGTCCCATATCCATTGCCCATGTGGCAAAGTCCTATAATTTTTTTATCATATATGTACACGATGGCAGTTACTGAGGGTCTTAATGTCCTGGGTATGACGTCAAACTGCATGTATTGGTGAAGTTCCAATTCAGGAGCTCTGGACGGAGTAGAGTACCCCTTCATTGCCATTACTCCCAGGCCAACTCTGACTCGTAGGGGTATTATCTCTTAGGTCCAATGTATGGGTTAAATAGAAAAAATGTGTTAAAAAATTGAGTTTAAAAACAAATGAATACCCATCAAGCATGAATAGAACAAAATCTCTTCAGCATAAAATAATTCAACAGGAGTTGGCGTGCCGTAAAATGCAACAAACCATTAAACCAATCGTAAGCGACTTTCTCCCATTTTAATGAATGAATTGGCTGTCTGTGATCATAGAACAATGTCAAACAAATTAGTTACAGAAATCATTGAAATGTACAGAAAGATGTTTATTATTTCGACCGTCTGTGTAAGTGCAAAAGAGCCCTTATTCTTATTCTTATTCTGGTTAAAAATGAGACTGTCCAAATCGTCCAAGATTAAATGCAAAAATGTAAATCCTGATTATATGGTGTTGCTTATTCGCCGAATTCTTATTTCTTATGAGTGTCGTCACATCACCTAAATAATGGACCATTCCGTTTTTTTGTAAAGATAAAAAGGGAAGAAAAAGGACATGGTACAGAGAAAAAATATAATCAGAAAGAAAGAAAAATACTATAGGGAGGATAGAAAGAGGGCGGGCACGCGGAAGGGATAATGCTAATATGTTTCAATCGAATATAATACAAAGATGAAAAGAAGGAAAGAAAAAAGTGAGAAAGATTTAAAAGTGTTTAATAATTTGCTTTAAGCATTGTGCTTATATTGGTTTGGTGGTTGGGTTTGAAGGCTATCACAATGCAAGTGGAATGAAAAATCTGTGTAAGTGCAAAAGAGCCCTTATTCTTTTGATATACGTGGACACGTACAAAAAAAGACTTTCTTTTAAGATTTATTTTAAAGTAGAAGCGGCTACTCGGCGTTGACTGAGTAGAAGTGTGTGTGGGAGGATAACAAAAGGTAGTCTCGCAGATCTATTATTGCTGAATCGCGATTTCGATTCCCCATGAAAATACCCACGTGAAAAAAAAACAAATTTTGATTGATCCAGACATTCAGAAAAGAAAAAAGAATGTCTACTATCTAAAATATTAAATGCAAAATAATTTAATGATGTTATCTTTAAAATTTTATTTTTTAATTATCTTTACGAATATATATATCAAATCTTCATTATTGTTACTCAAAAAGCAATATCTGGTGATTGTGGATGTGTGTATATGTTTACTTTGTCATTAATTGTTTTATTTTCGTAGTTTCCACTGGACATACATACATCTTATTATAATGGAGATTGTGTGCTTTTCTGTCTGTAACCGAAACTATATTACTACTCATATAATTATTCCCTTAGTTATTGTCATCACATTTTCCATGATTGTATTTTCATTTAAACCTCAATTATTAATAAAATTGTTTTACATCATTAATACTGTTAACCATGTCTACATACTGACAACATGCAATTATATTTATATATACAACAAAATAGTGGTTTACAGTTTGAACGGGAAGGCTAATTTGCATATTGATATTAAAAGTTTGATTTTAATAAATATATGCTTAATATTATTGATTTCTAATTGTTTGGTTTTATCTTAATGAATATAAGCAAAAATCTCGGGGATAAATCTTAAAATAAATCCCTGAACAATAAGAAATAACTGTAATATTATTCTTTACTTCCTATTTTAACTAAATAGTTAAATTAGGAAAATTTACCAATGAAAGACGGGAGTAACGGAAAATGATGGAAGAGTTAGTTTCAAAGTTGTTCTATTTTTTAATCATACCCCCTCTGTTCCAAATCTTTTTATCTGTATTCTTATTCAGTTTCATTAGCCTTTCTAATTTAATATGATATTTTATTATATTAAAACTTAAATACTTGCACCCGGAGGGTGCATATATTTGCTAGTATACATAATTGCCCTTTATATATTTATAGATAGAAGGCATCTGATTACCATCGAATAAGTAAGTAAGTAAGTAAAGTCGTCGGGGCGGCTTAATGTCGGTATCAGCCAGACAGCGAGGGAGTCTATCCCCTTTTTACTAGCGCTAGACCAAGGAGATCGTTTTAGCATCTGAGTTGGAACGCCACACCTACCATCAGCTCCTCTCTTTACCGCACAGATCCCTGTGTTACTCATACGCTGAGTTGGCGAGGGCTGGTATCGAACTAGGAACCTTGTGGTTTCTAGCCGAACGCTCTACCGACTGAGCTAACCCGGCCATTAAACTCATAAATATGCTTCTTTTGACTGCGTATCAAGATTCTACAACAATTATAACTGTTATTGTGACAATTACAAAAATAAATAAATAAAACGGTCGATGAGCAATCTTTGACAAGAAGCGAAATATTTAATCGAAAGAAAATAACAATCTATCTATTAATACTCGTGTTCCTTAATGGTATGACCGTTATCATCTTGCAACACCCTCTGAATAAAAATGAGACCGTCCAAATCGTTCAAGATTAAATGCAAAAATGTAAATCCTGATTATATGGTGTTGCTTATTCTCTGAATTCTTATCTCTTATGAGTATCGTCACATCACCTAAATAATGGACCATTCCGGTTTTTTTGTAAAGAAAAAAAAAGGGGGAAAAAGGACATGGTACAGAGAACAAATATAATCAGAAAGAAAGAAAAATAGTAGGGGGAGGACAGAGAGAGGGCGGGCACGCGGAAGCGATAATGCTAATATGTTTCAATCGAATATAATACAAAGATGAAAAGAAAGAAAAAAGAAAGTGAGAAAGATTTAAAAGTGTTTTTATAATTTGATTTAAGCATTGTGTTTATATTGGTTTGGTGGTTGGGTTTGAAGGCTATCACAATGCAAGTGGAAAGAAAAATGAGGTAACTATGATGTTGTTTGTTTACCTTTGATTTATTCTTAATATTTCGAGATAAAGATCTCTTCGTCAGAAGATTTTTGAAAGTCTGGAGCTGAATTGTCCATTGTGTTTGGTGCCTTATATCTACCGAATTTGTGTATGTGTATGTGTATGTGTGTGTGTGTGTGTGTGTGTGTGTGTTTATGTGTGTGTGTCTGTCCAACAATGTCTTATTATCATTCCAGGTCTGCCTACCCTTTTTGTTTTATTATTAAGTAGTAGTTTGTTGGTTTATTTGTGTGTGAGTGTGTGTTCTCCAGGCACATATGATTTTTTATTTTTCATTTTTTATTCTATTACTTTAACCCGTTAGCTTCTGTTAACTTGGTCTGTAAGAGGCTTTGTGTGTGTGTGATTATTATACTTTTTACATATTGAACTATTTCGCAATAGTTCTTATGTATACATATCAAACGTAGTAATAATTAAATCATCATACTGTGATATATCCACAGGTCCTGTTATACTAGTACTAATAAGACCTTTTTAGCTATCAAAACAAAGTCATGAGAAGCAAAGTGCTTGGTTAAGCAATATTATAGGTACTAGCAAATATATGCACCCTTCGGGTGCAAGTATTTAGGTTTTGATGTAATAAAATAGTATATCAAATTAGAAACTATTTAAAAAATGATAAATCGAGGGGGTATAATCGAAAAATAGAACAGCTTTAAATCTAACTCTTCCATCATGTTCAATTACTCCCCTCTTTCATTTGTCCTAATTTATCTATTTAGTTAGATTATGAAGTATTTAATAAAATTACAGTTCTTTCGTCTTGTTTATAGATTTCTTTTAAGATTTATACCCGAGATTTTTGCTCAGATTCGTTAAGAGAAAACCAAACAATTAGAAATCAATAATACTAAGCATATATTTAGTAAAATCAAATTCTTAATATCAATATGCAAATTAGCCTTCTCGTTCACACTGTAAACCGCTATTTTGTTGAATATATAAATATACTTGCATGGTATTAGTATGTAGATCCAACAGTATTAATAAGGTACAACAATTTTATCAATAATTGAGGTTTAAATAAAAAATAAATTCATGGTGAATGTGATGTCAATAACTAAGGGAATTGTGACTTGAGTAGGGATATAGTTTCGGCTACAGACAGACAAACACACAATCTCCATTACAATAAGATTCCTGAAAGTTAAATTTCTCTATTCTAGAGTCACAATATGTGAGTAACCAGAGAGGGTCGAACTCACTAGGAATAGCCAGCGAGACATGTTGGTAATTTAACCAAACGGCAAGAGGGCGACATGTTTAGCAAATCTCCTATATGACGGCATGTGATTTTTTACAGCAACAGAAATAAATTAATATCTTTTCCAGTCGCTCATCAGAAAGACGTGCTGCTACTTATATATATATATATATATATATATATATATATAATATTTACACACACACATGTATATATATATATATATATGTGTGTGTGTGTGTGTGTGTGTGTGTGTGAAGCTAATTTCAGTTTTTATGGTAGATCTGATTTCAACATTTGAAATTAAATTTACCGTGGCATTTTTGTTGAAGTAGGTCGCTACCAATTTGTGTTTAGCGATTTGCTGAACAATCTTTGAAATTCTACGGTTTTTGAAAAAAACCTACCCTTTGAATTTGCATAGGACCGATTTAGCTCAGTCGGTAGAGTGTTAGGCTGGGAACCTCAAGGTTCCTGGTTCAATACCGTCCCTCGCCAACTCACTGTTGAATAGCACAGGGATCTGTGCGGTAAAGTGGGGAGTTGATGCTAAATAAAAACAACCCCCTTGGTCTAGCACTTGTAAAATGGGGACAGACAGAAGTAAAGGGTATTCAGTGAGAATCGAACTCACTAACAACAGACTGCTAGCCTAATCATTACACCACGTGGATAAATTCCAGCTAAGTAAACATTGTTCCGGGCGCCCACGGTGGTGTGATGGTTAGTAACCTAATCACGGAGATCATGCAGTTGTTCGGGAGTTCCTCGTGGCATAGTGGCTAACGTGCTGGACTGTGAAATCGTAGTAAGCGAGTTTGAACTCTAGTCTCTCTATCACGTTCACTTTCGGACTAATACCCTTGGGAAACATATGAATCCCTTATCCTATCAGCTACAAGTTAATAGTTCTACTACAGTTCTTCTACAAGGCCGCCCTGTCGGCTGGGGCGTTAGAATGTACCGACTGCACCTCTGCAGAAGGGGTAAGATTCCCCCAATGGGGCCAACCGTTGGCCGTAGGTGGCGATCGTGATGCTTAAGTATAGAGCCCAGGTGGATGAGCAGTTCATGATTTGCAATATTCCACATTGGCCCTATCTTGGGCTAGACGAGCGGTTGGAGAGGCGCCCTCCGATCAATCGGCTGGCCATGTCAAGCCCTAGCACCTTTAGGATTGCCCCAACTCTATTGCCCTTATGGCAAGCCCCAACCCCTCTTTATCATATGGGTGCTAGAAGGCGGTGGCTGCGGGTCTACATGTCCTGGGAATGACGTTAAACTCTATCTGATGGTGAGGTTCCAGTTTTGGAGGTTTGGGGAATGTGGAGCACCCCTTCATCACCATTGCTCCCTGGTCCACTCTGACCCGGAGTGATAGTACCTGTTAGGGTCCCATGTATGGGTTAAAGAGAAAAATCTATTTATAAAAAATTGTATTATCCATTAAGGATTGATTTATTTCAAAATTTTATCGGCATTAAATGACCCACTGAGGTTGATATGCCGTAAAACAAAACAAAACAAACAAACAAATCTTCTACAATGATGGCTTTAGCATTAAATAACCCACGAATGTTTATATGCCATTAAACAAAGAAACTAAGAAACCTAAACATGCAGTTATTTTTCTTCACATTTATTTTTTCTAGATTTTGTTGCCATTTTTTTTCACATATTCTTCGAGTCCTTGAATTGTTTCACCTACGCAATCCTTAATAGTAAGGAGTTACCTTTATCTTTTTTTTAATACATAGCGTCTGCCGACATTATCTCTCGGTTGTAGGGCTTTACGAATCATCATCAATTTCCTTGTACCTTGGTCAATCTGTGTAAGTACTTCACTTGTCAATTTTAAGAAGAGTCCAGAGTATCTTACAAGAGGTACAGCCTATGTATTTATTATTGTGCGCATACTATATTTCAGCATGGTCACATTTTATTGTTTTGCACAATTCCCAGTGGAATAACCTTTCTCATCTCATCTGGTATTCCTGTATATGAGTCCCGACCGCATTTTTCAAATTACTCTTACGACAATCACCAGTTTCTTAATATACATGAAGTTGCTGAATATTATTTCTAACAGTTGAATGATACACATGAAGTTAATGAAAAATCTAACATAAATATTGCGTCAACCAATTTATTAATATACATGAAGTTACTCCTTTTAGAAATCCGTCGCAGACGACGATGGCGTCACTCCGTGTCTTCAACAATTGTGGACCCTCTGGTGGCTAGTTAGTCCAATTCTGGACTTGTAGATGCGGTCACATTGTCACGTCAGGAGGATGGACAAAGGCCGCATCCCTAAAGACCTACTGTATGGCGAATTATTAGGGAGACCACGCCTGCGCTTTAAAGATGTCTGCAAGAGGGACATGAAGACATGCTACATCAATACCAACACACGGGAGGCTTGTGCAGAAGACCGTGCGACCTGGCACCTCCTCGTCAAACAATGAACGAAAAGGAGTGAAAAAGAGATGAAAAAAGCCGCAACAGAAAAGAGAGCCAAAAGAAAGGAGAGGCAGTAGCAACTCCAGCAAACAATCACTGTTTGTTTGCAGTCACGGCACCAGAGATTGCCATTCAAAACTTGGTCTGTTCAGTTGCAGATAAATAAATAAAAAAAGTTGCAGATAAATAAATAAAAAAAATTAAAAAGTGGAAACTACACCATCGTCTTTAGTAGACGGAAGGGTGCCACCAACAACAAGATGCGGTCACACACATTGCAAGGGAAATTCCCATCTGCATTTGGTGGTTCATGACGACGAAGGCGTCGCCGATCTGCAGCCCTGTTAATCTCGATATTGAGCTGCTTAGCTCCTGTGCGGCAGGCGTCTCGCCAACCCTGTCTGTTGGAGGCCAGATCTTCCACGCTTGAAGGTGGGATGGTAAATTTCTTCAGCGTTGTCTTCATATGGTCTTTGAACCACTTTTGAAAGCTTCCTGTCTTCCGCGTGTCATCGGCGAGTTCACCGTAAAGTATTTTACTGGGGAGTCTGTCTGCGGATGAAGTTACTACTACCAGCTTGTTAATACGATGATAATTCCGAAAGTAAGGTCTCGAAAATATTTAGAAATCAGAGAAACATTTATTGTTTCTTCTCTATGATGTTTACATCATTTCAAACTTTGAACATCTATCTATTTTCCCACATAATCACCATTTCGGTCCCTAAGTTTTGTAGGCATTGTGGTAGCTTTTCTATGCCCATGTTATACCAGCTCGCCGCCATGACGTTGAGAGAGCGTTGAACCTCACCGCCGTTGCAAAATCCCTACACGACTTGCAGACACTTTTGACATCCATCAACGTTTAGACATACACTTTATATATATATAAAAAAATGATAATTACCAATGCATTTTATAGTAAAAAAAATCATTTCCAATTCATTTTTATAGTAAAAATCATTTCCAATGGATTTTAATGTTAAAAATCCTTTCCAATGCATTTTATAGTAAAAATCATTTTAATACATTTTTATAGTAAAAATCATTCTCAAAGCTATTTTTATATATAGATCATTTCTAATGCATTTTATAGTAAAAATCATTTCTAATTCATTTTTATATTTAGAATAATTTCCAGTGCATTTTTATGATTAAAAAAATCTCTTGTTTGTACGAATACGCACATGCTCAGTTGATGAAAATTGCGCAACCATATTAATGTAATTTTTCAACGGAACGTATAGACTCCATAGCAGAAATCTCTTCAAAATGACCCCCACCCTAAGCTATCACGCTAGCCTCACATTTCTCCCTATCTCGTTTATCAAGTTTAGGTAATATCAGATTTTTGTAAAGACTGAGTACAGTTATTTTACAAGTCAAACGATGAGGCTTCCAGCTGGGAATATCGCTTTATTCATTTACATATAAATACACACACACACACATACATATTTATTTATTTATTTATTTATAATGTTTTCTCTTTTGCAAACTCAGAAAGAATCTGCGAAGCCAAATGGAATGGTTTTCCCTTTTTAAAGAAAAAAAAGGAGAGAAAGAAAAAAAGGAAAAGAAAAATATATCCCTGGTGTTTCTGTTTTATATATTAAATTCTTATCCCCATAAACTAAAACGTGCAGACACACTCGATTAAATATGATATTCTCAAAGACGCACGGGTAAATATTTCCAAAGTCTACATTCATCAAGCACTAGACTGGCTCAGTGGGTCACCCAGTGGATCATCTAATGAGGATCAATACTTCGGTACCGGTAATAATGCACAATAGTGCGCAAGAGATATCATTAGATTACGTTTAAAAAGAATTACATTTCATTAAATGTCCTGGAAATAACCAGGATTGAACCTGCAGCCTAGAGATAACTGTCACTTAGTTAAGACAGTTATCTCTATGCTGCAGGTTCAATCCTGGTCAAGGGTGACAGTAACAGAATAATAATTAACACAGCTTGACACCTGTATTCCACAAACAATATCCTTGGTCCAGTGCTAGTGAAATGGGGATAGACTCCCTCCCTGTCTGGCTGATACCGACTTCAGATCACCCCGACGACCTTATATATATATATATATATATATATAATATATATATATATATATATATATATACTAATCCCTCCACACGAGCAGTATATGACGCAAGGTCAATTTCTTAAGCGGAGTTTAACAGGTTTGACTTCAGAGTTTTCATTCTCATAGACTGGTTACCCAGCCGAGGTTAAAAAACCCAGACGTCCCTAGCATTTAACCGTAACTGGAGGGAGAGGCGTTGGATGCTTACCTTTCCCAAATGTATTATTAGCGTGATATGAATGGCAAACAGTCTCGTCCAGGACTTGAACTCGGATCGACAAGTCAATTTCCTACGACTCTAACAATAATACCACATGCCTTGTTGCATCAAAATGAAAAAAAAAACAAAAAAAAAACCCCAAAAAACGGAATTGAATGGAAAAATTAAATTTTCGACGTTTTATAATCTATTTTGTTTTGTTATATTTAAAAAAAATCTTAGATGCTAAATAACTTCAAATGCATTAATAAAAACAAAATATAGATATGATTATTGTTTAGAAATATTGATATATTTTCACTTTGAGGTTCCCAAGTGTATGTTGGGGGGGGGTGTTGCTGACGTCAAGGTTAAATGTACTCTAATATTCTCTCGTCACACAAAGCACGTGCATTTTTAAATCTGTTTTAAACTAATGGGTTATTTTTCTTAAGAATAACAAATCACGGAAATAATAATAATAATAATAATAATAATAATAATCAGAAGACCACACCTAGTATTGATTAAAAAGAAAAAGAAAACTTAATTGGTAGATTTTGAAATCCTAGCACCTCCCAGGATGGAGGTGAAAGAAAACGAAAAGATAGAAAAAGACCAAGACCTTGCTAGATAATTGAAGACATTGTAGAATATGTTGATGAAAGTTATACCAATTGTAGTTGGTGCCTTTGTAACAATCCACAAGAGTTTAAGAAACACACTAGAATAATGGGAAACCAGAGGAAGTGTCAAGACCTTTCAAACAACAGCATTGATAAGATCGGCTAGAATATTCAGGAGAGTCCTGGAAACCTGAAATTTGTTGGCATTCAAACTCCTGTGAAATACCATCAGTACAAAACCTCACAAGAAGTCATATACTACTACTACTACTACTACTACTACTACTACTAATAATAATAATAATAATAATAATAATAATAATAATAATAATTAACATTTTTGAATTTCATCTTGGACGATTTGGATGGTCTCGTATTTAAACCAGAGGGTGGTGCAGGATGATAACGGACGGAAGATTTAGGAACACGCGTATTAGCATTTAACATGTTAACATAATTAATAATAATAATAATAATAATAATAATAATAATAATAATTATTAATAATTTAATTAATCAATTATTTGATTATTTTCAATCTAAAACAATTCCACGCGTAACAAATAATTTAAAGCAAAAAGCATTTAATTGAAATCTTTGCTGATTTTGCATGGTCAGCAAAATCTGAAAACAATGAAAGCGCTGGTTTTGTTTCACTGAGGGACATTAAAACACAGATTTGACGTCACATTTATTTCTCTTGGGACCCACAAACTGGAAATGTGCCTGCTATTTTAATTTATTTATCTATTTGTTAGCTGCTGTACATTCTTATGAACATAACACGCACGCACGCACACAGACCACACACAGACACCAGACACAGACACCAGACACACACACACACACACACACACACACACATATATAATATATATATATATATATATATATTATATATATTGTCTTTTTATGAATTACGAAATTCAAATTTATAAAACACACTTTGAAGCAAAAAGAAAATTAAATTAAATCAATTCAGAAGTTTTGGTTCTTATCCGAAAATAAATTACTTCACTCTTTGTTTTTGGTCTTTCTATGCCCCCCTCTTTCTCTCTCTCTCCACACACACACACGGACACACATGCACGTTCTCTCTCTCTCTCTCTCTCTCTCTCTCTCTCTCTCCCTCCACGCATATACACATACTATGTATGTCTTATATGTCTTATCTTTTTAAACTACTTCAAAACATGCATTGTCTATATATAATATATATATATAATATATATATATATAAACTGCTAGGATTATCTTAAGCTAAAAAGAAAAACGTGCTCAATGCCTAAGTAGAGCAAATAATAAAGTTAATCCTAATGAGTCAGATATACTTACTAACAGTTTCGCTTAGTAGCTCATCAGGGCAAAAATCTTAAAACGGGGAGACTTAGATAACAACAGACTTGAGACAGATATGATGAGAATAAAATAGACGAACAGACAGACAAATGGATAGCCAAACATGAACATTGTTGGATCTGCTGAAGTAGTATTGATCTAGTAGAAAGTGAAAGGTAGAAGGAAAAAGAGAACGAAGAGAGAAAAGAATAAGGGAAAGGTGAAGGGAGAGAAGTAGAAGAAAACAGAGAGAGAGAGAGTAAGAGAGAGAGTAAGAGAGAGAGAGAGAGAGAGAGAGAGAGAGGAGAGAGAGAGGGAGGGGAGAATAGAAGAAGAAGAAGAGAGAGAGAGAGGTAGATTGACATCATGAATGATGAAGGGGAAGTGAAAGGAGAGATGAGGAAAAACCAGTGAAGATCGGGAGAGTGGATATGAGAGAGAGAGAGAGAGAGAGAGAGAGAAGAGAGAGAGAGAGAGAGAGAGAGAGAGAGAGAGAGGGGGAGAGAAGAGAGAGAGGGGGAAGATACAGAGAAAGAGGATAGAGGGATGTGAACGGAGAGAATATGATAAAACGAGTGTAGAGCGGGAGAGTAGAGAGAAAGAATAGAGAGAGAGAGAGAGAATATAGAGTGTGTGTGTGTGTTGTGTGTGTGTGTGTGAGAGAGAGAGAGAGAGAGAAGAGAGAGAGAGAGAGAGAGAGAGAGAACGTGTTTTAAGAAGAGAGAGAAGAGAGAGAGAACGTGTTTAAGAGAGGAGAGAGGAGAGAGAGAGAGAGAATTTGAGTATGTGTGTGTGCGTGTGTGTGTGTGATAGAGAGTTGGGTGTATGTGTGAGTGCGTGTGAGAGAGTGTGTGTGTGAGAGAGAGAGAGGGGGGTGGACAGAGAAAGAGAAGAGATAGTTATATTGACATTATAAATGATAAAGGGAAAATTTAAACGTAAGAAGTGGATGAAACGTGTGAGGAGAGAGAGAGAGAGAGAGAGAGAGAGTGAGAGAGAGAATAAAAAGAGAGAGATAGAGAGAGTGAGTGAGTGAGAGGGGGAGAGAGAGGATGAGATGCTGGAAAAATCGAAGACTTGAGTGGAAGAAATCAAAAATCGAATCAAATCTTCCCTCTGTTTGCCTGACTGATCGAGTACCATGCCGGCACAGTTGAGACTGTTGACTTTCGTTGGAGAGTCGGCAAGATCAAAGGGAAAAATCGGGGAAAGACGATCGGTAGCTGGTCGGAAAGGGAAACGGGATGATGATGCTGGTGGAATCAGATCAGCGGAATGTGGGGGGTTGCGGGAAATAGAGCGAGCAGTCAAGTGCGCGCAGATGAGAGATAAAAATAAAAAAAAGACGATCAAGGTAGATAGTTAAACGTGAACAAGGGAGATAGATAGAAAGATGAGGAAGGTAGATGATTAAGATAGAAAGACAGACATACAGATAGATCAACCGATAGGTAGATTAATATATATATAGTGAGTATATGTGTGTGTGTGTGTGTGTGTTTGCGTGTGTGTGTGTGTGTGTGTGTTAGAGGAGAGAGAGAGAGAGAGAGAGAGAGAGAGAGAGAGAGAGAGGGGGGGTTGTGTGATAGATTGATACCATACAGACTGATAGATAAATAGATTAACACCAGATAGAAATATAGGTACCCTATAGATCGATAGATATACTGATAAATATATATCAGGCAAGTACAAACACACACACACACACACACCACACACACACATATATAAATATATATAATATATATATATATATATATATATATATATATATATATATATAGAGAAGAGAGAGAGAGAGAGAGGAAAGAGAAAGAATGAAAAAGGAGAATGAAATAGACAACGACACATCGACAAATAGATATGAACAGACTGAGATAGATAGTTAGATAGATAGATATGAACAGACTGAGATAGATAGTTAGATAGATAGATATGAACAGACTGAGATAGATTGATAGATAGATAGATAGATAGATAGATAGATATGAACAGACTGAAATAGATAGATAGATAGATAGATAGATATGAACAGACTGAGATTGATAGATAGATAGATAGATAGATAGATATGAAAAGACTGAGAAAGGTAGATAGATAGATAGATATGAACAGACTGAGATATATTGATAGATAGATAGATAGATAGATAGATATGAACAGACTAAGATAGATAGTTAGATAGATAGATATGAACAGACTCTGAAAGATAGATAGTTATATAGATTGATAGATAGATAGTAAAAATAGATTATTAAATCGATAGATTTGCATATAAATTCAATATAGCATGATTGTTCCCCCACATATACATATATTTGATCGATTTGTCAAAATAAAATCGCGCGAAGCAGAAAAAACCTCTTAGAATCGTTTAAGATTATTTCAAAATGAATGAACGAATATCGTAAAGAAACGGAGATATTGAAGAAAGGAAGAAAAGAACGAAAATAGGATGAATAGAAGACATTGACGTAGCAGAAAAGGTGAGAAGAAAGGAAAACAGAACAGTTAGAACGAGTTAGAGCCAATAGAAGCAGTAAGCAGCGAGTCAACAAGCAGAATGTAAAAAGTAAGAAAATCATCTATTATCTCTACCCTATCATTTTTTCTGTCTCTTTCACCGATTATATACACCCGAGTAAAGGGAAGCCCTGTCGGCTGGGACTTTCGAATACACCGACTGCACCTCTGCAGAGAGGTAAGAACCCGCTAATGGGGCCACCTGTTGACCGTGGGTGGAGACCATGATGCTTAAGGACGAAATCCTGGTTGATGAGCCGTCCATGACATGCAACACTTCACTTAGACCTTACTTAGGCTAGACGGGCGGTTTGAGAGGCACCCTCCGATCAATCGGATGGTCATGTCAAGCCTTATCACCTATAGGATTGCCCCAACCCTATTGTCCTTACGGCAAGCCCCCCTTTTTTATCATATGAGTGCTAGAAGGCGGTGACTGAGGATCTTTATCTCCTGGGAATGACTTTAAACTTTCTGATGGTGAGGTTCAAGTTCTGGAGGTTTGGGGAGTGTGGAGCACTCCTTCATCATCATTGTTCACTCTGGTCCACTCTGACCCGGACTGGTAGTACCTGTTAGGGTCCCATCTATGGGTTAAAGAGAAAAATGTATTTATAAAAAAAATTGAGTATCCATTAAGAATGAATTTATTTCAAAACTTTGACGGTGTAGCGTTAGTTTCGTATTTGCCTGGGAGAGTTGTCTGCCCGGTTTAGTTTGATAGGGGAGATAGTAGCTGGTTCAAAAGGCTTCTCTCTCTTTTCCTGTTCCTGATACTACGAGACACATGGGTTAGTTAAGGTCTACCCCGTCTCGTTGGGGCGTCCCCCTTACATTACTGTAAGTCATTCCCAGCATGGACTATCCCTAGTCTCATGTCTGTGGCTTTTATATGTTATCTTTTTA